>SKCR01017124.1:0-132350 GCA_019454045.1 Zanthoxylum bungeanum
ATTTATATGCACCATGCGGCCATATATTTCAATACTGCTTGAAATAAAATCACTCTTCTATATTTCGGTTTGTGTGTAGGCACTCAATGAGAGGTAGATGATTGAGAAGGTGGAACTACTTTTGTCTTAGAAGCCAAGTTTTGTACCTGGCAATAGCATATAAGCTGGTGGCTGTTGCAATGAACCCTTTTCAAAAGCAAAAATCCATATTTTGCAATATTACTTGGTATATAAACTTTTTTTTTTTTTTTGGAATAGTTGGAAATCACGCCGTCAAATCATTCTTTTTAGACTTAAATAAAGTAGGTAAAATCCCCGTTTATCTTAAACACTTATAAAAAACGCACTTCTAAATTCGAACTCAGGACCTCAAGGTGAGATGCTGAACCTTACACCACCAATCCACGCTCTTTGGGGATTTGGGATATACACTCAATGACTAAAATCTTTGTTATCAACTTTCACAAAGAGCAGCATTGATTTTTTATTACAATAAATTTATCAAGGTCCCATCTGTGGATTAACACTGAATCAATTGTCAGGATTTATCAAATACAAAATTTTATGTGAGTTCCACCTTGGAGCATAAGCAATTTACTTTGCTTTACATCCGTCTCAATGTATCATTTCTAATACATCTGGGGCGTAAGCTCGAATAATCATAAATCATTACGAAATGTGACATTGGATCTATTAATTTATATTTTAAATTTTGTAACTTTCGATCTAGTCAATTTGAAAACATCGATGAATCAAAGATTAATTAGAATTTTTCTCATTAACCCACTTATAGATCAACTCCAAAAAAATGAACAAATATACTTTGATTTTCCTGATTTGATAAACATGATCAAGGTCTGATCTAATACTCATCACAAACTCAACTCGATACTATATCATAATTCCCTGCTTTAAGACAACAACCCCCCCCCCCCCCCAAACCCCCAACTAAATATCCTAGCAAAACTACATCGTTTTAGTCCAATAACATGATAGACCGTTATTTCCGTTGCATAATCCTGCAAATGTGTATCCTATTTATAGTCAATTGAAATTGGCCATTGAAACTTTGAAATTTAAAATTGAACAACATCCCTTAGTTCTGCCATTTTCTTCCTCAATCACTCAGAAAGAGAGAGAGGGATCATGATCTTTCACTTCATCATCCTTCTGCTTGATTTTTTAATCAACTTTGATAAGGATTAGATTAAAGATTCATTCATTCATCTTCATTTCTGATTCTTGTTTTTATGGTTAAAAAAATTATGATGTTGCCAAGTTTCTTGATTTATGCTGTTCTGGAATGGGTGTTAATAATTATTCTGTTCATTGATGGGTTTCTTGCATTTACTGCCAATGAATTTGCCAAGTTCTTTGAGTTGAAAATCTTTCGCTTATTTTAAACAAGAATAGGTCATGTTCTTGTTCATAGGGATCCTAATTTTTATTACAGTGAATCTATATATGTGAGACTCACAAGAAGGATGAGTCTTCCCTTGCATATTGTCATGTCCATAAGAAGCTTTCTGATATAAGGAAGATGTGTGAGCAGTGTCTCCTCTCGTTTGCGACTGGGAAAGTATCCGCGGATTGTGACACCTACAAGTCTCTTGTGGAGATTTTGCATAAGGATATGGAGTTGATTGTAGATGATGATGATGAAGAAATGCAATTGGCATTGCCTCCTAATAAGGAGGATGAAATGGTGCATGTGGAGAAGAGTAGTAGTGTTCAATCCTGCTCATGCTGTGGGGAGCCATTGAAGGTAAGGACCTATTCAATGGGAAAAAGTTCTAGCTTAACATCACAAGCACCTGGTCCTTCCCCTCGATCATCATTCATGACTTTGGGGATTGAGGAGCAGACTCGCAATTTGGATTTGCCACACATACGATACACAGAGCTCGAGTTTGTAGCTGATACGAATCAGAGATTCCGCAAGATGAGTGTAGCTCCACTGCATTGAGTCTCAGTAAGCAAAGTGAGTTTTGAATCATATGCTTCCAATTTCTTAAATCTTTTTCTTCTCATTTAGTCCTGACTGATTCTACTTTTCTATATGCCTGAATAGCTGTATGCCATTAATTATGTGTTTGTTTGTTTTGTATCTATGATATTAATCTGGTTAATGTACATTTGCAACAGTTAAGGAAGAAATGAAAGCTGCTGCTGTGTCACTGCTGACAGCCGCGGATGATTTTAATGAAGATAAGACGCCTACTTTTACTAGAGGAAACGATTTTTTTTTTTTTTTGAATCCCACTTTCAGATTCAGCTCAAGCCAGTCCAAGGTGGAGTACTAGGATTCTGAGGAAATCGCCTCTTGAGAAAACGGAAGATGCTGAGGGGCAGGTGACAAATGAAGCATAGGGGGATTCAATTTTGCACCATTTGAACAGACAGGTTCGCTTGGATCGCAAGTCATTGATGGACTTGGACTTGGAATTGGGCGAAGATAGAAGCGCAGCTGCTGTTGCAGCTAATAATGCAATGGCTATGATCACTAGAGTGCAAGCAGAGAAGGCAGCTGTTCAGATGGACGCGTTACAATATCAAAGGATGATGGAGGAGCAGGCAGAGTATGACCAGGAAGCCTTGCAAGCAACTAAGGATTTGCTCCCAAAAAGAGAGAAAGAAATTAAGGATTTAGAATCTGAAATTGAGGCTGATAGAGAAAAATATGGAATCTTAAGGGAAGAAGAAGATTCTCCATTACGGTAGTGAGGATCAAAACTTTTGACAACTACATCTCATATAATCAATCTTCAGAAGGTTTTCTCTCTGCTTTTTAATCGGAAACTTTCTTTAATCCTGAGTCCTGACATTAGTTGCAGAGAAGGGTCATGTCCATTTCGAATCGAGAACCAAGACCATTTATTGAATTACACTTCTAGTGAAGTATGATCTGCACCTATAAGGTCATTAATGTTTAAAATCTGTTTAACATATATGTTAATGATTGGTTTTTCATTTCTTTCTGTGATTCAATAAGCATGAATTGGCATGTTTAAACATAGTTCTGTAAGTTTTTAGGCCTTCGAAACTACCTTTATGCCGAAGATGTTTCCGTAGATGTTAGAGAGTAGTTCTTTCCCTACTGAGAGTTGGTTGGCTATAACAACAGAAGCAAAAACAATCAAATATCAGTGAATTTCAATTTCATTACTTATGGAAACATGTGCAAATGCATGAATGATTACTTTTTATGGTATTGCAGTTTGTATATGGTCAATGTTTCTACTTTTAAGCTTGGTGAAGGTTTGGTATGGATCAATAGCATATATCTTATACTTTTTAAGAAAGTACTGCAACTTAATGATCTCGAATCTCGATTGCCTTTTCTTTCTTCTCGCATTTTCCCATCTCCACGCGTTACACCTCGTTAACTGACCGGCGTAAACACACACGTATAACGCAAGCGCACGTATCGTTCAAGTAGTATAAAAATATCGATCCCACGAGGACTTAATTCCTACTGTTGTTATTAATTGTTGAATCTATTTATTTACAAATATCTAATTAAATGGAGAAGATAATGATTGTTTGATTGGTTGAATGTGGTTTTACAAAATAAATAAATAAAAAGACAAAAGAAAATACTAAGGAAAATAACAAAAGACACAAAGATCTAGGGTCGTGAATCATTCTAATATCATTTAAAAGATGAAGTGGTTATTTTATGTTTGTGTAATAAATCAGTTTACTAACCTGGAACACTAAATTATGCAAAAGCCTCTGTCGATGGTCAGACGCAAATACCCAGTTTAACCCAATTGAACCATATGTCTATGTCAATCAAATTATCTGGATTCATTAAGTTTAAGTTCCAATTATGGCTACCCCCGCCCGACAGGTATATTCCTATCCTGTAAGGAAATCTATTAAAGGGTTATCTATCCTCAAGGAAGATCGTGGGTTATTAAGTCTAAGGCTGAAACCTAAAATCCCTATGTCTAGTTCATTTTAGATTTACCATATCAATCTTATTGGTGATCAGACAACAAGAAGCATTAAGCTTAAGACTTAATAATAAACCTTTAAATTACCCAAACTATAAAATAACCCTTTATAAACCGGTGATATTAAAATTCATCACACCCCAGTTAACTGGCTTAGTTACGACACATATTTACTGGTAGTAAAAACTTAAATAAAATAAAAGACATAAAGTAAATACTGAAAATTAAATATTGAAAGTAAATTGCTGAAAGGTAAAAAAAAAGTGAAAAGTAAAAAGTAAAAAGTAAAAAGTAAAAAGTAAAAAAAAATTAAAAGTAAATTATTGAAAGTAAATTGCTAAAAGTAAATAAAGTAAAAGTACAATAAAAGAAAATGCTGGGGTTAGAGGATCAACTTTTATTACTACTATTTTAGATATCTCCCTTAATATAATATATTAACTTTGCGTGATAATTACCAACCATCCATACAGACGATATTCTGATTAAGTCAAATTAATAATTAATTACCAACCGACCAATCAGGCGGTATCCATATTTAGTCAGGTTAAAACCAATTTAAATAATTACCAACCGACCAATATGGCGGTATCCTCGTTAAGTCCGGTTTTAACTAGTTTATATATTATAATTAAGGGAGATTAATCTAATTATTAATAATAAAAGTTTTACCTTTCACCCCAGCAAAGGGGAATTACCTCCTCATTGCTTGAAAAATAAAAACTGCAAAAGTAAAGAAAGAAAATGTTGTACGTAAAAGTAAATTGCGGAAAGTAAAAACTGAAAAGTAAAGAAAAGAAAGTGCGAAAGTGAAAATTAATTACTAAAAACTATAAATAACTAAACTAGATACAATCTTCTTATTTATTCATTAAGAATTTCAAAGAAGAAAGTATGAATTTTTACAAATGAAATGGCTTGGTATTTATAGGCAAAATTTTGCCACCATCAAATCATCCATCAAATTCTCCACCAAATCCATTATTAATTTCTCCACTAATTACTCCACCAAATCCATAATTGCTCCACTAATTTCTTATCTTGTTGGGTGGTGATTTGATAATTTTTATTAATTATTTATTAATTAATATTTTGCTTTGAAAATGATTGATAATGACTTTTAATAATTACACACCACACACTTCTGGATAGTTCATCAATTTCGGTCATGAAATCATCAGAATTCGAAAATATTTTCTCTTTCAAAGTTGTAGATCTTTGAGTCTTCTTTAATCTGAAACTTGAATCAGCTCAATCCGATATTGGAGTAAAAAGTTATGCCCAAAATAAGACAGATGCGCAAAACTGGAATTTCCAAAACTGCACTTCGTCAAAACGCCCTTTCAAGTTTCCAATCTCCAAAATTAATATATCAAATCCAATAATTGCCCTTAATTGACCCACATTTCATCCTAAATGATTTCATTAAGTCCCAATATTATTTTATCTGCAAAATAAAATAAAACATATCAAAACGTTCATCAAACCCGAGAAACTAAACAAAATATTAAGTAAAAGGGGCGGTAAATATTGATATATTTTCCGCTCATCACACCCCCAAACCTAACATTTTGCTAGTCCTCGAGCAAAACAACAAAATAAAAATAAAAATAAACTAAGCCACTTTCGTAGGGATCACGGTTGCATTTAGCATATGCAACAAGCCTTTAAACCCCTAGGTGTCCCTAGTGGACGAGTTGTAGTCTCGTGAGGGCTTACAGCAACGATACCCACAAACGTTTTACAAAAGTAAAAAGATAATAAAACTAATGCACACAAAAGCAAAAAGACAAGAGAAAATAGAATAAAGAAGTTAGTGACTAATCATGTGAAACTTCTACTCCAAGTTACTAGTTGTTTTGTTTTATTCTAAATTACTGAATAAGTAAATTCTCCGATTATTTTTACCATTCTTCATATACACAGCCAACAAAATATTAATCAACTCATTTTTGCCCACAACAGTCACAAGTGCAGTTGATAAGAGAGTAATATTTTTGTCCTAAAGTTCTATCAGATTTCACACCTTTTTTATAGCAATGGAACAAATTTTCTCATTTTTCTGATTTTTTCTTTGATTTTTCTCTATTTTTTATTTATATACAATATCTTCCATCTATGTAGTGAGCTTTGGGTCGGTGGCTCCCAAACCAGTTGGCTTTAGGGCACCAGGTGTTAAGACACCCCTACGGACTTAATTACTCAGACTTCAGATATATATATATATATATATTTTTGCAGAATCTTTGATCCATGTAACGAGCTTTGGGCCAGTGACTCCCAAACCAGTTGGTTTTAGGGCACTAGGTGTTAAAACACCCTTACAGACTTAATAACCCGGATCTTAGATACTTTATTTTTGTAAATCAGATTTTTTTTTTTTTTTTTTTTTTACTCCACTTCTTTTTGAGATGCTTCCTCCAATTAAACTAGAGCACTGAATATTACAAACTTTTCAATTTAGCTCATGTCCGTATGTTACTATATATGTTGATAATATCTATCAATTGAGCATATGAAGATTCCTTTTAGTCAGTTTTAAGGAGAATTCACAAATTAAATAATTTAAAAGGAAATAAACAAAAATTAACTTGTTTCGAAAATAAGCTTGAGATACGTCTCAGGAATGGAAACTCCTTACTCAGTTATCTCTTACCAATTTCACCTTTTTTAGTCAAAATAAAAACACAAAAACACAAAATATTTTTGTAATTTTTTGAAAATTTTTCAAATTTTTTGTATTTTTCGAAAAATTTTGAACTAAAAATAAAAACAACATACAAACTAAAAACAAGGTACTGATCAACTAATTCCCTCCCCCAAACCTAAATGAGACATTGTCCCCAATGTCTTAAACAGTAAAAGGAGAGTTAAGAAGGTCGTACCTGGTTAGTTGAAAATCTACAGGAAATTAAAGGTTAAGATCCAGATTAATTCGACGCCTCTTGCCACGATCGTCCTCGGACCAATTTATCTTTGAAAGGATAGGGTCAACTTGTGGTTCATAGGCTATGAGTTGGTCTATTAGATCCGGAGCAGTTCTGGCAGTGAAGAGGAGTTCTTTCATAGGTTTTGACACGAACCCATTTCTTCGAGCATCATCAAGAAACACACAAAGAAAATCATAAAATCCATCAACATTAAACAGTCCAAGTGGTTTCTGGTGTATGTTCAGGTTCGCCCAAGATAGTATAATAAAAATTTCCTCCAATGTGCCCAAGCCACCTGGCAAAGCAATAAAAGCATCAGCACGGTTAATCATTTCTACCAATCGTTCAGACATACCTGGCACGATCAGTTCCTCGCCGTTTGATGATCCAATAAGATTTGCCTCTGCCAAGGGTTTTGGGATGATTCCCAAAACATTACTGCCTCCTTCCTGTACAGCCTTTGAAACGATCCCCATTAGTCCAAGATTGCCTCCGCCATATATTAAGTGCATATTCCTTGCAGCTAAGACTCGACCCAATTCATGTGCTGCCTCTATGTATTGTGGCTTAGTACCAATACTACTACCGCAAAACACACAGATGTTTTCAACTCGTCTTCTTGAAGTGGCTTCCATTTTTTTTTATGTATTTCTTTTTCAAATCAGGATGCCTTCAAAAGTGTAATGACGGGCTGAATTTATAGTACCTGAAAAAGGGTGAGTAATAATAGCACTAATATCTTCCAGAGGACGATTGTTAGCTAAACAACAAAAGAAATCGTGAAAGATCAAAAAGTCTGGATCCTGTCTACGAAAATAAAGATAATTACAACAGAAAAGCAAATCAAAGCAATAATTAAGGCAACGGAATTGTGTACGCAATACGCCACTCGCTCAGTATAAATTCATTAGGATGTGTCTCAAGATTTCATTCCTTACTCAGCCATCTAATGAATTGTTTCTTTTCTTTGATTGCGAAACACAATTCCTTCTGTCTAAAAATGCTCCGTTTGTGCTTTTCCCTACAAAAATAACACACAAAATAAAAAAGTTCACACAAAATATGAAAACAAATATTACAACAAATTGCATGGGTTGCCTCCCTGCTAGCGCTAAATTTTTCGTCTTCAGCCAGACGTGACTGAAATTCAGCTGTTATGGAGGTTTCAATGTCGTTTTAGATGTCCGATCAAAAACAATCCCGTGAGCGTTGCTTTTGAAGGGTCTCTTCCAACAGTAAGGTGGCAAAAATAGTTTTGTCTCATTCAGTGCTCGTGTCACCTTTTTGATTCTTGTTACTCCAGTGGTTCCTGCAAAGAAAGAAAGAAAATCAGGAGGTCTTATATGGTGCTTGACTTGGAATGGAAGTTCCATTCTTTCAAGCTTCTGGGTGATATCTTTAGATTGTACTCCCCAAAACAGCGATGTTTCTCCTGAATGTTCTGGATCTTTATTAAGGTCAGACATTTGCTCCTCCATTTGCTCTACTTCTTGTTCCACCTTTTCTTCACAGATGAATTGTAAAATTTTTGTATTCAGCTCTTCATCTGTCATCTGTGAAATACATGCTTCAAAATTGTCACCAGAGGATGCAAAGATGTTTCTGACATTTGGTCTTCATCCTGTGATATGACTGGAATGGATGGTTCAGATAGATCTTCTTCAAACATCATGGTAAAGCATGCTCCAAGATCTTCATTTTGAGGATTGAATGTTTGATCCTCCGTTGTTGGTGCAGTTGGTACAAATAGATCAGCTTCATCCTCATCAGAATCTGAATAATAGAAGTCAAATTGAGACTTTACCGGTTCGGGTTCCTGAACTGATACCTCTGGTTGTTGATACTGCTCAGCCTCCTCCTCTGTTGAAGTGTCTTTGTGGATTTCTGGGTACTTGAAGGCTTCATCAGTGTCATCTGAAACTGGTTCTTGAGGTATGTAGTTCTGGTTTTCTGTTAATTGTCTCATTTGATCTGTCATCCTTTGAATGAATTCTGATTGTCTCTGAATACTTTCAAATTGTTTCTGGCTTGTTTCAAGTATTTCATCCAACTTTTGTTTCTCGAACATATCTTTGAGCATGTTTAACAACTGATCTTCCTCTGATGGTTCTGGTTGTTGATGAAAATCGCATATGGATGGTGGATAAGATGGAAAATGTGATGGTTTTTCATACTTTGAATGATTCTGAAAATTCTGCCACTCTGAACGGTATATACATTGATCGCTCGGGTGGTTACTATCACATATTACACATCTTCCCATTTCGTTCTGTTGAGCAAATGTAGAATTGTTTGGTTCTGGCATCCAGTGATAATTGTTGGGCTGGACAACAGGCCTCAGAAAACCGGACTGTTGCTCCCAGATGTGGGGTGTATCTTCTTGTAAAGCTCGTAATCTCTCAATCTCCCAATAAAGTTCCATTTTTTCAATCACCTGAAAATAGAAGAAAGAAATAAAAATTACAAATAAAAATAAAGAAAATTAGATACAAGTAAATTGGATAGTTTCAAAATTAACAACTCAAGAAATATAAGTCCCCGGCAACGGCGCCAAAAACTTGACCGGCGTAAACACACACGTATAACGCAAGCGCACGTATCGTTCAAGTAGTATAAAAATATCGATCCCACGAGGACTTAATTCCTACTGTTGTTATTAATTGTTGAATCTATTTATTTACAAATATCTAATTAAATGGAGAAGATAATGATTGTTTGATTGGTTGAATGTGGTTTTACAAAATAAATAAATAAAAAGACAAAAGAAAATACTAAGGAAAATAACAAAAGACACAAAGATCTAGGGTCGTGAATCATTCTAATGTCATTTAAAAGATGAAGTGGTTATTTTATGTTTGTGTAATAAATCAGTTTACTAACCTGGAACACTAAATTATGCAAAAGCCTCTGTCGATGGTCAGACGCAAATACCCAGTTTAACCCAATTGAACCATATGTCTATGTCAATCAAATTATCTGGATTCATTAAGTTTAAGTTCCAATTATGGCTACCCCCCCCCGCCCGACAGGTATATTCCTATCCTGTAAGGAAATCTATTAAAGGGTTATCTATCCTCAAGGAAGATCGTGGGTTATTAAGTCTAAGGCTGAAACCTAAAATCCCTATGTCTAGTTCATTTTAGATTTACCATATCAATCTTATTGGTGATCAGACAACAAGAAGCATTAAGCTTAAGACTTAATAAATAAACCTTTAAATTACCCAAACTATAAAATAACCCTTTATAAACCGGTGATATTAAAATTCATCACAACCCCAGTTAACTGGCTTAGTTACGACACATATTTACTGGTAGTAAAAACTTAAATAAAATAAAAGACATAAAGTAAATACTGAAAATTAAATATTGAAAAGTAAATTGCTGAAAGGTAAAAAAAAAGTGAAAAGTAAAAGTAAAAAGTAAAAAGTAAAAAGTAAAAAAAAATTAAAAGTAAATTATTGAAAGTAAATTGCTAAAAGTAAATAAAGTAAAAGTACAATAAAAGAAAATGCTGGGGTTAGAGGATCAACTTTTATTACTACTATTTTAGATATCTCCCTTAATATAATATATTAACTTTGCGTGATAATTACCAACCATCCATACAGACGATATTCTGATTAAGTCAAATTAATAATTAATTACCAACCGACCAATCAGGCGGTATCCATATTTAGTCAGGTTAAAACCAATTTAAATAATTACCAACCGACCAATATGGCAGTATCCTCGTTAAGTCCGGTTTTAACTAGTTTATATATTATAATTAAGGAAGATTAATCTAAATATTAATAATAAAAGTTTTACCTTTCACCCCAGCAAATGGGAATTACCTCCTCATTGCTTGAAAAATAAAAACTGCAAAAGTAAAGAAAGAAAATGTTGTACGTAAAAGTAAATTGCGGAAAGTAAAAACTGAAAAGTAAAGAAAAGAAAGTGCGAAAGTGAAAATTAATTACTAAAAACTATAAATAACTAAACTAGATACAATCTTCTTATTTATTTATTAAGAATTTCAAAGAAGAAAGTATGAATTTTTACAAATGAAATGGCTTGGTATTTATAGGCAAAATTTTGCCACCATCAAATCATCCATCAAATTCTCCACCAAATCTATTATTAATTTCTCCACTAATTACTCCACCAAATCCATAATTGCTCCACTAATTTCTTATCTTGTTGGGTGGTGATTTGATAATTTTTATTAATTATTTATTAATTAATATTTTGCTTTGAAAATGATTGATAATGACTTTTAATAATTACACACCACACACTTCTGGATAGTTCATCAATTTCGGTCATGAAATCATCAGAATTCGAAAATATTTTCTCTTTCAAAGTTGTAGATCTTTGAGTCTTCTTTAATCTGAAACTTGAATCAGCTCAATCCGATATTGGAGTAAAAAGTTATGCCCAAAATAAGACAGATGCGCAAAACTGGAATTTCCAAAACTGCACTTCGTCAAAACGCCCTTTCAAGTTTCCAATCTCCAAAATTAATATATCAAATCCAATAATTGCCCTTAATTGACCCACATTTCATCCTAAATGATTTCATTAAGTCCCAATATTATTTTATCTGCAAAATAAAATAAAACATATCAAAACGTTCATCAAACCCGAGAAACTAAACAAAATATTAAGTAAAAGGGGCGGTAAATATTGATATATTTTCCGCTCATCATTAACATTGATGGAATATTATGTATGCAAAATATAGCAGTAAGATTGTGCAGAACATCAATGTTCTTGCAAGCCTTATAGATCAGTTATGTCATTCATTAGGGAGTCTCAACTTATGCAATGGCTTAAAGGTTATATATTTTGTGTACTAGCACTATTCATACTCTGATCAAGCTTCAAAGCCATAATGAACTGCCAGAATGACATTTTTGTATTATTGGAGATGCCATGGAAAGTAAAAAATGAAGTGTCATACATGAATGATGGAAGTGTCCCAACTAGCTGGGGAAATTAATCTTTAAACTCACTGGACACAAGGGTCTGAACAAAATGGCATGCCTTCTATACTGATACTGAAAATCTGTGTGTTTTTTGTTTTTTATCGAATGGGACGAGAGACCCCGCCCCTTATATACCAACCCTTGCCCCTTCTTATTATTCGAACTCGAGTGACCCTCTCGCAAAGCGCATTCACAACCAACCAAACTACGGCCAAGAACTAATGCATTATTGTTCTTAATCAACCATGGACTTAGAAATGGTAGCAGAATCCATGTAGCCTTGAAAAAAAAGTCCCAGAATTTATTTGATCTCATATGTTAGGTTACAAGTCACCAGTCACTACCTGTAGCTGCCATCTGACTGACCCACTGCACATAGAGTTACTGGTTCTGGATAAATTTCTAGAGCCATTTTCTTGTCTAATGGGAGATTCTTCAAGGGCTCGCTGAAGATGATTGGAAATCCTTTGCCAAGATCACACGATGAAAGAATCCACACTTCATTCTTCTAACATCTTGATGATCTCCCAATGGGGTCTATCAGCTGTCGCCTGCTACTATTGCTTTGAACAAGCAATTCCCATTCAACAAGCTGAACTTTTCCAGAACTATACATATAGATACTACGTATGATAGAGCAACTCATGCACCCAAACGCTCCAACCATTATAGACAAAGCTTATAAAGTTTGGAATACAATAAAACAAGAGTAAAGCACTTGTTACAGTATTAATAATAACGTGATATTCTCCTCCTAAAGGATTTACTTATTCTAATATATTCTCAGAGTTCGTTTACCCTTTCAGTGTGTCCGCGTCAATGCCATTCTCCACATCAGTTGAGTTGATGAGTTGAAATCAGGAGTAAAGAATTGCTCTGGCTCTTCACGAGAGGATTCATTCTGGAAAGCCCGTAGTGGATTGATCAGGTCATCTCCCTGATCATTGTAAAATTGAGAATACAATAAATCAAAATCATCACTAGAACAATTAGAATATAATGACTCCTGTTGTGGATAAATCAGTGACTTCAGTGCCGGGAAAGATGCATTAATCAGCCCATTACAGCCACTGTGGATTGAATTCTGGAAGTGGTCGAGGTCCTGCTTCAAAAGTACATTCTACAAAATTAGTAGAATAAGAATCCGATTGCTGATTTGGTAGTATCAGTGACTCCAAATTATCATTCGGTACTATTTGCAATTCTGCGGAAGCATTTTCTGAAACATGATTTCTAGAATAAGAAATCGAGGTGTGATTTGCTGGTTGCTGCCACCCGGGGGAAGCAATTTCTGCAATATGGTTTCTGGAAAAAGAAGCCAAATTTTGACTTGCTAGTAGCTGAGATTCTGCGGCAGTAATTTCTGCAACATGGTTTCTAGAATAACTAGAAACCAAACCGTGACTTGGCATTACCTGAGGTTCTGTCCATGTATTTTCTGCAACATGATTTCTATTAGAAACCAACTGTTGATTTGGTGGTGGTAGTAGCATATATTCCAGGGAAGGATTTTCTGCAACATGATTTCTAGAATAAGAAATCGAGGTGGGATTTGCTGGTTGCTGTCTCGGGAGAAGCAACTTCTGCAATATGGTTTCTGGAATAAGAAGCCAAATTTTGATATGCTAGTAGCTGAGATTCTGCAGCAGTAATTTCTGCAACATGGTTTCTAGCATAACTAAAAACCAAACTGTCATTTGGCAGTACCTGAGATTCTGCGCAAATATTTTCTGCAACATGATTTCTATTAGAAACCAAATGTTGATTTGGTGGCGGAAGTATAGATTCCGAGGAAGTATTTTCTGCAACATGATTTCTAGTATAAGAAATCAAATGGTCACTTGCTAGTACTTCATAATCCAAAACAATATTTTCTGCAACATGATTTCTAGACTGGGAAATCAATTTATCAGTCTTTGAAAAAATATTTTCTGCAACATGATTTCTATTAGAAACCATAGGCTGATCTAGTGGTAGATCAAATTCTGAAGAAGTAACTTCTGTAACATCACTGCTAGAACAATAAGCCAATTCTTGACTTTGTTGATCTTCATCACGAGTTGAGTTACCAAGTTTGGTAACCTGTTTTCTTTCAAGGCGACACACAACAAAGTCCTTCTACATGAATTAAAACAAGAAACAGAATAAGTTCAACATATTGACTACTGAATTATCATTTATTGTAGGGAAATTATCATTTTTCCACCTGAAAATATACGAAAGTATCACTCAAACTCAAAGAAAAATATATCAATTTTCATCCGAAGCTGCTAGCTGTGTATCAATTTCCAAATCAATTTCTATCGGAATTTTAAGGAAATTGACACACTTTAAAAACTTCTGTGGAATAATTTGATTTTGACTAAACTTCCATCTAAAATAAATGCGCAATTCATCACTAAGCTAAGGAATGAAGACAACACATAAAAGTAATGAATTCTAAACAAAGCTCATACCTTCTAAAGAGGGTCATCTCCTATGGAGATTTCTGTGGAATAATTTGAATTTGACTAAACTTTCACTAAAATAAATGCGCAATTCATCACTAAGCTAAGGAATGGAGACAACACATAAAGTAATGAATTCTAAACTAAGCTCATACCTTATAAAGAGGGTCATCTCCTATGGCGATTTCGTGCATAACCCATTTAGTATTAGCTTTCTCAAAACCAGAATTAATATTACTGCAGAAAGTCAAAATCTTTTTGGTACCAATCACCTTACAGCTGTTCTTGGCCTTCAGTTTAGAACCTCGGCCAGTCACTTTATAGTATCCTTTCTCTGTTCTTCTATGTACCCGTTTACTCTTGGCATACTTGTAATAAGGCTCACAAAAAAAAGTACCCCACTTCTTCTTTAGATTGAATCTCACAAAACCCTGCATCATAACAATTATTAAACTAACCCAAAACATTTGAAATTTATTATATGGGATTTATT
Organism: Zanthoxylum bungeanum; assembly: GCA_019454045.1. NCBI lineage: Eukaryota > Viridiplantae > Streptophyta > Magnoliopsida > Sapindales > Rutaceae > Zanthoxylum > Zanthoxylum bungeanum. The sequence goes on from SKCR01017124.1 coordinate 14,799, forward strand.
GATTGATGCTTACCAGGTAACTCCCATGGATCAAATTTGTATATATCAAGTTCTTTGATGGTGGGTACAGAGAAATTAGGATCAAGCCTCTTTTGCTTAAGGAGATCGATGATTTCCACATCAGTTGGCTTGAATATGAACCCCATGAGACTGTCCATTTCTGATTCAACAGGCACTAGAAAGAGAGTATGAGCTTCTAAATTTGGTCTGTAAATGGCAAGTGAGTGATCATCATATATATATATATATATATATGTTTGACGGTTGATTTTGGTCTCAGGGTAATACGGGAATATCACCTCTGAGGGAATCCTCATTCAACGGTGAATTTGTTTGGTTATGAGGGACCAAAGGCAAATTTAGCAAAAGACAGAAAAAACACACCACTTGACAAGGTGATTTAACGTGGTTCGGTGGAATTGGATCCGACCTACGTCCATGGACAAAAACAAGATGATACTTTTTCGGCAAAAATGCAAAACTGGCCCTCTAACTTTCACGTTTTCTCATTTCAGTCCTCTAACTTTCAGTTTTGTCAATCCAATCATCTAACTTTAAATTTTTGTCAATTCAGTCCTCCGTTACAAATCCGTTACTGCTGCCAAAACGACGCCGTTTAACGGATGACTGAATTGACAAAAATTGAAAGTTAGAGGATTGAATTGACAAAACTGAAAGTTAGAGGACTGAAATGAAAAAATGTGAAAGTTAGAGGACTGAAATGAAAAAACGTGAAAGTTAGAGGGCCAATTTTGCATTTTTGCCTAATTTAATTTAGGTCATATTAAATTAGTTTTCTTTTTTCTTATTTTTTTAAATAGTAAAAGAAAAAGAAAATAGGCTACAATTGTCAACTGTTAAGAAAATTAATAAATATAATTTTAATGATAACAAGAAAAAATTATATTCCAACAATTACATTTCAAAATGTAATTTTAGAGATTACATTTCAAAGATAAGTGATGTATTTTTTAATTTTTAATATTTGATTTGACAATGTAATTTATAAATATAATTTTGACAATGTAATTTATAAATATAATTTTAATGTAATTGAACATTAATCTCTAATGCCTCATGGAAATGTTGAAGATAATGCTTGTCCGGGATCGACCTTCATCAGATAATTATTTCTTGAATGAATACGATTTTTTTTTTTTTTAAAAAAATGAATGAGTTGTTACTTAGCTCACTAATTACTTGTCTAAATTGTTTGGAATATGTATTCAATTTATATTATTATTAGTAGTAATATAATATTAAATTAGTTTTGTCAATTCAGTCCTCTAACTTTCATATTTTTTCATTTCAGTTCTCTAACTTTCAGTTTTGTCAATTCAGTCCTCTAACTTTCAATTTTTGTCAATTCAGTCATTCGTTAAACGGCGTCGTTTTGGCAGCACTAACAGCATCAGTAACGGATTTGTAACGGAGGACTGAATTGACAACAATTTAAAGTTAGAGGACTGAATTGACAAAACTGAAAGTTAGAGGACTTAAATGAAAAAACGTAAAAGTTAGAGGGTCAATTTTGCATTTTTGCCTGCTTTTTATTATTCAAATACTCTTCTCAGCTATTTCTTGTGTTTACAAGTCAGAGCTTGATGATTCTGATCACTATATTTTTTTATGATGCCCTTTACACATACTCTGCCCTCCTATTTATAATAGTACAGAAATCATACTCCTATTTGTATAAGAAATCCTAGTTGAACTCAGTCTTCTCCTCTTGCAAGGATTCCTAGTCTAATATTGCCTTCTCTTTTCTTATTCCTTTTCGGATTCTGACTTCATTTCCTTGTGAGAGTAGGATAATTTGTTTATCTTATCCGCAAGAATAGAGTGTCATCATCTTGAGCATATCTCGCCTGTCTGGTCGGTCTTCATGAGGTCGGTCATGATAGTCTTTTATGCTGAGAGTGTTTCTTCCGACTTTATAGTGCTCGGTCATCCGAACCAAAGTGGTCGGTCTTTACCTGTTGTGGTCGGGTCGGCTTTAACGGTTTCGACCGAGGAGAAAATGACCCTTTATACCCCTGTCGTACTCCGTAAATAACATAGGTCCTGAAAACACCATCAAAATCTGTCCCCTAGTTCTCGGTAACAACGAGTTTGCAAGTTGGTGCCGGGAACTATATAGAGATGGTGGGCTGATTTACTCTGTTGGAGGTTGATCCGGTGTTGAGAAATGTTTCGTCGCCTCTTTTCAAGCGCTTTTTCTTGAGACACGCAACAGTCACGTCCACTTAAATGCCTATCAAATCATCTTTAGGGTTTCTTCTGAGTTCGACACTTGTCAAACATCCGCCGGGTTCCCGCCAAAAAGGGAACGAATCGACCGTGTAGAGGCGTCTTCACAGTGCGCTGATCTCAACCGTCTGTTTAAACTTGGCAGACCTCTTTTGCAGTCGACACTTGGCGTTCATCCGGGTTCCTCCCTTAGATCCAACGGTCACGAGCGTCCTGGTCATGACTATAAGAAGGTGAGGCTTTCAATGTTCCATCTTTTTCGGCAATTTCTCCTTCTTTCCTGAAATCATCTCCGTGAATCGCTCAACTCAATGTTCTCGGGGTTCAACCGCGGGCTTTTCTTTTTCTTTGCTGCGAACATAAGGAACGGGCAAAACCGTACTGTACAACCTCCGGCTTTTCCGAGAAGAACAAGTAAGTCCTCTGAACGACCTCTTCCCTTTTTGTGTTGTGAATCTTTACTGTTTTTTTCTGAGTGTTGCTAGGGAACGACTTAAGGTTTTGTTGGATTTGGCTTTAGGGCACTTTTAGAACCCACCTATTTTTAGCTAATGCCGGAAGAAACCTGAGTAGTTTCTTAGTTATAGACTGACTTCCCCTTCCTTCTTTGTTTTCCGGATGTCAGGGATGTCTGACAACGATTCTTCCCCTGAAAATCCTGCCAAACCATCAACTCCCCCTGCTGAGGAGCTCTCATCGGGCTCGGGGGCACCCAGTGTAGAAGACCTTGATACTACTCCTACTCCTTCTGAGATCGAACAGGATTCTTACCATCAAAGGGTTCCTCAGAAGGATCCAGAGTCCGGTGATCTCGGCTCGTCGGCTCTGGATATGAACCGTCCTTCCAAGATAACTGAAGATGACCTCGCACTACTTCGACAGCGATATAACATTCTGATAGATATCGCCCTTGAAGTTCCCGGCCTGATGGATCGCGCTAGTCAACCTGACGAGGGCTCGGTGGCACTTCTTCCTGCTTTTTTCGAGTGTGGGCTGCGGCTGCCGGTTCAACCTTACTTTGCTTGGATGCTGGCCGAGATGAAGATTGCTCATTATCAGTTGAGTCTAAATAGTTGGAGGATTTTGGCCGGGTTGTATGTAGCTTGGCATCGGGCAGGACTCAGCGAGCCTTCTTTTGAAGAGGTTATACCGGCTGAAGGCCAATCCTAGGTCGTACCATGGATGGTATTACCTTTCTGCTTATGACAGCTCGTCAAACGTCGTCCAAAGGCTCCCTGACTCCAATAAGAATTTCAAAGACCTCTGGTTCTGGGCCACTGGGGATTGGGGACGGTCGCTAAGGTCGGATGAAGGGGAATTCTCGGTACCGAATATCTTCAGGGCGGGAGGTTAGGAGATCAATCTTCTAGTTTTCCTTAGTTTTTTTTTTGTGTGGACTCTTACCCCTTCTTTTCTATTCCTCCTAGCCTGTTGGAGGGATGCTCCCAAGGTTTCCCATCAAGTCCGGAAACGGGTAGTCTGGGCTCGTCGGTATGCCGCCCATTGGAGGGAATTGGTTAATGATGCGGCCTTTGTTGAGTCGGGCCTTACTCGGACTGTCCTTTCGGAGGTCTCGGGTCGGATAGGTAGATGTTTGCTGACTGTTTTGTTTGACCTCCCTGTTTGTTTATCATGTTTGATGTCTTTGATGTATGCTCGGGTCCTGATTTCCTTCTCCCCCTTTTTTGTAGGCATGTCAAAGAGGCCGAAGTTTCTTGAGAAGTTGGCTGGTACTATGAAGAAGGCTGGCCACGCTGAAACTGGAACTTCCCGGGCATAGCCTGAATCCGTTGCGGTTGGGAGAGCACCTCAAAGGAAGGTTCAGCCGGCTACTCGGGATCCATCCTCTCCATCTGGTGTGCAATTACCAGAATCTGCTCGGTTGGTCAGTCCGCCGAAGCCTTTTAGGAAATTGAGGCGTCAATTTGGGGCCGATGAGGCTGAGTTGGAGGGGGAGGAGCCTGTGCAGGGCAAGAAGAAAGATGCCCGTCGAGGGAAAAAATCTTCTGAGGGCTCCTCTAAGAAGCGGAAAGGTTCCGTGATCCTCGGTGTGGATGATTTGGGAGAAGGCATCCGGGAGGCTACTTCCCATCTAGTGCCGGCTTTTAATGAATTGGTCGAGGTGATTCCCCCGGGGGAGGTTTCGAGATATGAGGATATCTCTCCCGAAGCCTTGGTGACCGAGATGAGCTCTCAAATGGCAAAGGTAGTTTTACTCCTCCTCTTTCTGATTTTGGTTTTCGGTCCTTTTTATCTTATATCTTGACTTCTTTGTTTTTGTACAGGCTACTTACCTTATGGCCAAGAATAAGGACCTCCTTCTGAGTCTATTGTCCGAGGGTGGTCAGGCCCAGAGACTTCAGAATCGCCTTACAGAAGTGGAAGCTAAACTGGCTGATCGGGAGGAGGTGATAAAGAATCATGAAGCGACTGCAATTGAGAACTTCAAAACAAATAAGGCTCTTAAGGCTGCTGCTGCGCTGGAGCGAAAACTTGCTGATACCGCCAGAGAGGATTTGAAGGCTGCCCAATCTGAGATTGGCGTTTTGAAAACGAAGGTGTCAAGTGTTGAAACCAAACTGAAGGCCAATGATGAACAAATGGCGCGGGCCCGGGATGATCTTGAGAGGAAAGAGGCCGAGCTTGAGGAGAGAGAGGCCGATCTTGAGGCCGAGAAGGAGGCCATCCGCCTTGAGGGGGTTGGTGATTGTGCTGATCTAATACCGATGGTGCTGCCAAGTTTGAACATGGATCCTATTTATGCGGCCATCAGCTTTTGCAAGGGGGATATATCTGAGGAGGAGTTCCGGAAGTGGCTCCCTCCTTCTTCCGAGGAGGTGATGGATCCCGCCCCGATTTCAGTTGTTCCGGCTCCCGGGGTTTCTCAAGAAGGACGACCTGATGTTCCTGCCCCCGACGAGGACTGTCTTGAGATCCCTCCCCCTATCCCTGAAGCAGAGGTCTCTCATGCTGCCGAGGTTGAAGCCGCTGTTCCTCCTCCTGAGGTCGAGCCGATCCTTCCGCCGTCTGAGCTGGCTGAGGAAGAAATTCCCGCCCCTGTGCGGGCTGACTGAAAAAGGGTAACCCGACCGGGGCCCTGTGTACACTTTAATTTTTTGTAATAAAACTTCAAGCTGTATTTTGACACATAGATATATATATATTTTGTGTCTTTCTTATCTCTTTCTCCTTTTTCTTTATGTTTCCTGTTATCCGAACACTTTGAGACCCTTCGGGGGTCAACATGAGCCGGAGGGGCATAACCTGACCCCGAGATGAGTGAGACACATAGGCTCTGGGGGAATGTCATCTCCCCAGTTTAAAAGAAAACTGACTCGGTGAGACGTAACCCGACCCCGAGCTGAGTGAAAGACTTGGGCTCTGGGGGAATGTTACCTCCCCAATCCAAAGAAGCTGACTCGGTGGGACGTAACCCGACCCCGAGCTGAGTGAAAGACTTGGGTTCTGGGGGAATGTTACCTCCCCAATCCAAGGAAGCTGACTCGGTGGGACGTAACCCGACCCCGAGCTGAGTAACCTCTGGGACTTATTCAGAAGGGAAATGAATCAACCTTTGAAGCTTCTACCGAATCTGGCATGGGCGTCCCCCTACCAGACCGGCGGAAAACAAAAACAAGTTTCTGGAAAATAAAAAGGCGAGGGTGACTTAGCACCTATCCCAAAATAAAAAACATTTTGCAAGCATAAACAACAACATGGATGCCTCAAAACAGCTTCCCGTCCGAGGTCACCAAAACACAATTCTGAATCTTCCAATTCAGTGTCCCGGCGAACCAGGATTCGGATCAGTAGAGCGTTTGAATGGTAAGGGCACATCCTCTACACGTCGGTTCACTGGGGAGCCTGTGTATTGTATGAGGGCTCCTCCTTACCACGCTGGAGCAGGCACACGCCACAGGGGCACAACGCATCCCCGTGCTATGTCTCTCGCGGATCCGGATGATGAATGGATCAAAGAGTGTCCGGACTACTAAGGGTGTATTCCTCCTTAGCTCCGGCATCACTGGAGCTAGCAATCGTCACGGGGGTGTCATCACCCCCCATGTTATGCTTTTCCACGGATCCATTACATCGGGTAGGTGAGGATCAAAAGAGTGTTCGACACATTAAGGGCATGTTCTTCCTTATGTTCGGTAACACTGGAGTAAGCAATCACCACGGGGGTATTATCCCTCCCTGTGCTATGCTTCTCACGGATCCTATGCACCGAGCATGCCCCTGAGGACCTCGAGCCAAGAGAGATACTTGGTGCTGGGGGAATGTTCTGTCCCCAGGCCAATGAGCGTGACTCGGTGGGACGTAACCCGACCCCGAGCCGAATAATCAAACGGCCTCGGCGGAATGAAATCCAGCCCCGAGCTGATTAATGAAGAGGCCTCGGCGGAATGTAATCCAGCCCCGAGCCGTTTAATGAAGAGGCCTCGGCGGAATGTAATCCAGCCCCGAGCCGTTTAATGAAGAGGCCTCGACGGAATGTAATCCAGCCCTGAGCCGATTAATGAAGAGGCCTCGGTGGAATGTAATCCAGCCCCGAGCCGATTGAAACATTAAGGGTATATCCCTCCTTATGTTATGCTTCTCAAAGATCTATGCTCTCTGTGTATTTTTTTGTATGGAGTCGAACGATTCTGGTGTGACTTTGTGCATTTTTATGGTGGTAGCCGTGGTCGGGTAGTTGCGAGTTTTGTGTTCTTTAGCTTTGGATCGTCGTTGCGAGCATGACCCCGAGTTTTTTTGAATATGAGTTTGTAAAGTTTTATTTTTTAGGAGAGCGTTTGGAAAAAAGAATGTTTTTTATTCATACTCGGGGACATAATGCCTTTCTTACAACTCTATGTGGGTCATTTTGAGAGAGGCTTATGTATTTGGATTCCTGTCCATTTTGCCGTAATCAGATAGGAGGACGGGAAAGTTCACTGGAAGTATTTCCTCAACATCTCAGCGTTCCATGACTTTTTTAATCTTGTGCCGTCCAACCGCTCTAGGATGTACACTCCTGGCTTCTTTGTCGTTTTCGGGTATCTTCTTTGATGCAGAGAGTTTCTCGTGAGAGAGTTGCGAAGCAACTGCGAGCTGTTTTATGGCTTCCGCATACGATTCTGATCCCCTCCCGGGTGGGGAATTTCAGTTTTAGGTGGTAGCAGGACATCACGGTTTTTGTTTTCATCATAAAAGGTTGCCCGACGATGGCCTGGTAACTGCTCATGCTGTCTACTACAGTGAAGTCCGTCATGATCGTCCGGGTCCGGGGATATGTCCCGACGGTCATTGCCAACTGTATTCTTCCTAGTGGGATGACGGCTGATCCTCCGAAACCGTATAAGGGAGTGCTATCGTTGGTCAGGGTTGCATATTCCACTCCTAGGTCGTCCAGTGCTTCTCTGGAAATTATGTCAACTGCGCTTTCGGGATCCACTAGGATCATGTCTACCTCCGACCCGCTGACTATTGCCTTGATTATCAATGCATCGTCATGAGGGAAACTTACTCCTCGGGTATCCTCATCAGTGAACATTATCGGTACCGACCGACTTCCCTGTAGTCCTGCGACCTGCTCTGTTTCTAAGACGTTTGGTCCTCGAGTTCTGCTGTAATCTTTCCTTGACCGGTTAGAGTTCCCGGCCAGTGTTCTTCCTCCTGCGATGATATTGATTTGGCGGCCACGTGCTCTTTGTCTGGCCGTCATGACCTCGTGGTCAATGTATTTGTTCAGATACCCGTTTCGTGCTAGATCTTCCATTTGTTCTCGCAGATCTTTACATCCGTCTGTTGCATGTCCTTTGGAGTTGTGGTGTACGCAATAAGCCTTTTGGTTCCTTTTGTCCGGGGGGAATCTCCTTTGGTCGGGTTCTACTAAGAGGCATTTCCCCTGGATCTCCATGACAATTTGTCCCAGCGGTTTCTTTAGGGGAATGTATGCATCTTCCCCGACCACATTGTTTACTTGGGTCGGCGGCCTTCTCTCTTGGTTATCTCGGTGCAGTGGTTTGAACTCCTTGTGCTTCAGGGGTGGTCTTCTGGATTCTCTTTCTATACGGCGGGGGACGCCCTCCCTTGTGGTTCTTTCTCTGATGGTGTTCCATTTTCGGGATACTTTCTCCTCATTCTCTAATCAAATGAATTTTCGGGCCACCTCCAGGGCGGTGGCGTAGTCCGGGGTGTCCTGGATCCTTAGGTGGGTCCATAGCCTCCCGACTTTCAAGGCTCCTTTCAAGCTTTCCAGGGCCTCGGGGGATTCGTATCCTCCAACTTCGAGTACCATATTGTGGTATCTTTCAATAAATATTTTCAATGGTTCATCGTCTCCTTGTTTCATAAGCCTTAGTTCTCCAATTGTCTTTCTGGGGACACAAGCCCCCTTGAAGTGTCGTATGAATGACTTTCTGAGTTGTGCGAAGCTGCTGATGCTTCTTGGGGCTAGGCTTCTATACCATAGAATGGCCGGTCCGGCTAGAGTTAAGGGGAACACTTTGCAAATGGCGTCCCCTGTTGCCCCTTGTACCTCCATTAGAAGGACGAAGCCTTCAATGTGGGTTTTGGGATCGGTATGGCCCTTGTATGGCGTCATGGTCGGCATGCTGAATCTTTTTGGGAATTTCTCTGACTTTATTTCTTCTGTGAGGGGGGACTCATCTTTACCGTCCTGGACATCCCTTCTGTTTGTATTGGGGTATACTCCCCATTTGACCAGCTCCTCCCGTAGCCAAGATTTCATGCTGCTGTCTTTGGTTCCATGCCACCTCCTGTGGTTTCTTTTCTTTCTGTTATCTTGGGAGTGGTGCTCCTCAGGGTCGGTATCTTCTCGTACTTTTTCGTTATATTCTTTTTCTCTTTTCCGGGTGCTGTAAGGGCTATCATAGGAGGAGTCTGGTGACGATTTGTCATCCTCTTCCTCCCATATATCCTCGGTCTGGGAATCTCTCTGCACCACCATGGATCTTACCCTGTAGGGATCCCTCTTACGGGGTCTGTCGTCCTCACTTGTATCGAAATTCTCTTTCCTTCTGCTATTTCATTCCTTCGTCGGTTAGTCCCGGCCTTGAATTTTCCGTCGTGCGCTCCTTCTATCTTTTCTAACTGGTCTACTATGGTTTTTAGCAGAGTTTGGTTTTCCTCCCTTTCTTTCCTAAGGTTCTCCTCGATCTTCTCCATCCAATCTGTCGCTGAGCTCCCTGTTGATTGGTGGTTTCCGCCTTTCGCCATTGTCTCACTACGCGAGTTGCTTTTTGTTGAAATCCCCACAGACGGCGCCAACTGTTGACGGTTAATTTTGGTCTCAGGGTAATACGGGAATATCACCTTCGAGGGAATCCTCTTTCAACGGTGAATTTGTTTGGTTATGGGGGACCAAAGGCAAATTTAGCAAAAGACAGAAAAAACACACCACTTGACAATGAGATTTAACGTGGTTCGGTGGAATTGGATCCGACCTACGTCCACGGACAAAAACATGATGATACTTTTTATTACTCAAATACTCTTCTCAGCTCTTTCTTGTGTTTACAAGTCAGAGCTTGAAGATTCTGATCACTATCATTTTTTATGATGTCCTTTACACATACTCTGCCCTCCTATTTATAATAGTACAGAAATCATACTCCTATTTGTATAAGAAATCCTATTTGAACTCAGTCTTCTCCTCTTGCAAGGATTTCTAGTCCAATATTGCCTTCTCTTTTCTTATTCCTTTTCGGATTCTGACTTCATTTCCTTGTGAGAGTAGGATAATTTGTTTATCTTATCCGCAAGAATAGGGTGTCATCATCTTGAGCATATCTCGCCTGTCTGGTCGGTCTTCATGAGGTCGGTCATGATAGTCTTTTATGTTGAGAGTGTTTCTTCCGACTTTATAGTGATCGGTCATCCGAACCAAAGTGGTCGGTCTTTAACTATTGTGGTCGGGTCGGCTTTAACGGTTTCGACCGAGGAGAAAATTACCCTTTATACCCCTGTCGTACTCCGTAAATAACAACGAGTCACGTAGTTCTCGGTAACAACGAGTTTGCAAGTTGGTGCCGGGAACTATATAGAGATGGTGGGCTGATTTACTCTGTTGGAGGTTGATCCGGTGTTGAGAAATGTTTTGTCGCCTCTTTTCAAGCGCTTTTTCTTGAGACACGCAACAGTCACGTCCGCTTAAATGCCTATCAAATCATCTTTAGGGTTTCTTCTGAGTTCGACACTTGTCAAACATCCGCCGGGTTCCCGCCAAAAAGGGAACGAATCGACCGTGTAGAGGCGTCTTCACAGTGCGCTGATCTCAACCGTCTGTTTAAACTTGGCAGACCTCTTTTGCAGTCGACACTTGGCGTTCATCCGGGTTCCTCCCTTAGATCCAACGGTCACGAGCGTCCTGGTCATGACTATAAGAAGGCGAGGCTTTCACTGTTCCATCTTTTTCGGCAATTTCTCCTTCTTTCCTGAAATCATCTCCGGGAATCGCTCAACTCAGTGTTCTCGGGGTTCAACCGCGGGCTTTTCTTTTTCTTTGCTGCGAACATAAGGAACGGGCAAAACCGTACTGCACAACCTCCGGCTTTTCCGAGAAGAACAAGTAAGTCCTCTGAACGACCTCTTCCCTTTTTGTGTTGTGAATCTTTGCTGTTTTTTTTCTGAGTGTTGCTAGGGAACGACTTAAGGTTTTGTTGGATTTAGCTTTAGGGCACTTTTAGAACCCACCTGTTTTTAGCTAATGCCGGAAGAAACCTGAGTAGTTTCTTAGTTATAGACTGACTTCCCTTCCTTCTTTGTTTTCCGGATGTCAGGGATGTCTAACAACGATTCTTCCCCTGAAAATCCTGCCAAACCATCAACTCCCCCTGCTGAGGAGCTCTCATCGGGCTCGGGGGCACCCAATGTAGAAAACCTTGATACTACTCCTACTCCTTCTGAGATCGAACAGGATTCTTACCATCAAAGGGTTCCTTAGAAGGATCCAGAGTCCGGTGATCTCGGCTCGTCGGCTCTGGATATGAACCGTCCTTCCAAGATAACTGAAGATGACCTCGCACTACTTCGACAGCGATATAACATTCCGATAGATATCGCCCTTGAAGTTCCCGGCCTGATGGATCGTGCTAGTCAACCTGACGAGGGCTCGGTGGCACTTCTTCCTGCTTTTTTCGAGTGTGGGCTGCGGCTGCCGGTTCAACCTTACTTTGCTTGGATGCTGGCCGAGATGGAGATTGCTCCTTGTCAGTTGAGTCTAAATAGTTGGAGGATTTTGGCCGGGTTGTATGTAGCTTGGCATCGGGCAGGACTCGGCGAGCCTTCTTTTGAAGAGGTGAAGAGGTTATACCGGCTGAAGGCCAATCCTAGGTCGTACCATGGATGGTATTACCTTTCCGCTTATGACAGCTCGTCAAACATCGTCCAAAGGCTCCCTGACTCCAATAAGAATTTCAAAGACCTCTGGTTCTGGGCCACTGGGGATTGGGGACGGTTTTTAAGGTCGGATGAAGGGGAATTCTCGGTACCGGATATCTTCAGGGCGGGAGGTTAGGAGATCAATCTTCTAGTTTTCCTTATTTTTTTTGTGGACTCTTACCCGTTCCTTTCTATCCCGGATCCGAATTCGCCCGGATCCTAATTTTTAAGATCCGGATTCGAATTTTTTAATTTTTAAGATCCTAATTTTTAATATCAGTCTTGTTGCCATCTTTACACGTTATCCATATAATATCTCAATTATTATTTCGATACGCTTTCTAAAATAGTTTTAAAAAACTAAATAAATGATAGTTATATTCCACAAATTATATATTTACTAGTTGATGTTACAACGTCAACTATAGTTTTTTTACACTCACATCTCCAAGTGGAACATTTGTCATTTTTTGTTGTTCTACTAATAATTTACAAATGGAAAATGCTAATGAGTGTCCTAAGAGCACTCATTACTGATCCATTTTTGGAAAGTTTTTATGGGAAAATGAAAAAGTAATTAATGTTTTGATAATTTTTTACATTTCCCAAAAAAATGATGTAAAAATTTTCCACATACTGATTCTTAATGAGTGCCCTTATGGCACTTGTTAGCATGACCCTTCACAAATTTATCTCCGTAGAGAGTCTACTCATTTGAGAGTGTGATTATAGACTGTTGGAAAATGCTTATGAGTAAGCATTTTGAGGCTCAATTTTAAGCATGGTTCACTTCGTGTTAGTGGTTGTTATTGAATGATTCAGAAACTCCTCCATGAGTACTTCGAATGGTATATTCATATGCTTAAAATGGTGCTTGGGTGAATGGGAAATTGTTGCTCAAAGTTCACCCATTGGTGTTGGAAAATAAAGAGAAGTTAGCTTGTCCCATATGGGAAAACTATAGAGGGAAAATTGTGATTATATATGATTGCTCATATGTAGATGGGTAAGAGTTATAAGGATATAGGCTCTCTCTACGTGCGCGCGCGATGGGGGTGCAAATCAAAATCCAAACAGGCTTGGCTCGTGTACACCCGCATGTCCTGCGTACACGAATGCTGGACCAAATTGTGAGGGCTTGGCCCAGCCGAATTTTTACTAGTCTCTTTAATTTTCCAAGCCTTTTGAATTTCCATAACAGCTAATTTAATAAACACTTTTGTGGTTCGTTGGATACGATTTCGGTGGTGCCCTTACTCGTACATTTTTCGTTGTATCCTGGGAAATAATCGTCTCACGTTCTACTGCACCTACGGTATGAGACGAATTTGTTTTAAGGATATTGTTGACATCAACAAGCCTCGGGAAAGTGAAGAATCAGTAGTTCGGTAGTGGATCAACTTCATCAATTTCAAGGTCTAACTCTTTCTCTCAGCCCCCGCTCTCCAGGTCAGCCCCCGCTCTCAGGGTCAGCCTCCGCTCTCAGGGTCAGCCTCCACTCTCAGGGTCAGCCTCCGCTCTCAGCCTCCGCTCTCAGGGTCTGCCTCTGCTCTCAACCTCCGCTCTCAGGGTCTGCCTCTGCTCTCAGCCTTCGCTCTCAGCCTTCGCTCTCAGGGTCTGCCTCTGCTCTCAGCCTCCGCTGTCAGAGTCTGCTCTCAGAGTCCTCCGTGAGGGTCTGCTCTGTGGGTCTGATTTCAGGGTTTTCCGAGAAGGTCTGATTTCAGGTTTTACCGATAGAGTCTGCTGGGCTAAATTTACGTCTAATTCAGATTTCCTTGTAACTACCGAAATATTTGTAATATTTTTAACTACATATTTTTTTTATTACACATGTTTATGTTTTTTTTTTTTGGGAAATGATTTCAAAAAAATTACATATTGATTTAATGTATTTTTATATTACTTTTTGGTATTTTACAATATGATATTTTTTTATATGTTTCCGTCTCAGCGATCGTTTTATGTTTTCTTGATGTGTTTCCACTGAGATGATCGGTAATTGTTATGTTTTCGCCCTGACGATCGGTGTATGCATTTATGTTTTTCATGACTCATTATATGTTTCCACTGGGGTGATTGTCAGGGTCTAAGCCATCAGAAATGGTATGACCTAACCCTTTGTCGGCAAGGGATCGGTTCATTCATTATCTAATCTATGCACGCGATTCGGACATTGAGCGCTCGTTTATATTTCATCCAGTAAGTTATACTGGATGATCGATATGGTTTTACAATAATGAATTTTGAAATTGTTTTTGTTTACAATAAAATGGTTTCTCAAAGGCATTTTCAAAATGGTTTTTTTGACAGATTACAGACTATCGACATCATAAGAACATGTAAGGTTACTGTCACTTCTGGTTGTTACAATAGATATATTGGTTGATATAAAAAGATTATGTTTGTCACAAGAATACATATGTAAGTTTATAATTAGACATAGATCTTATTAGTATAGTAATGTTGATGTTTGTTATGTGGTACATGATTTGCTGTATAGAATCCGTGTTTGATTTTCTTTTTACGTGGATGGATGATTGTGTGGTGTATTTTTACATAAAGAAAGAATATTTTAATAATACTGATTTGATGATATTTCAAGAAAGTAAAGGTAAAAATGTTATAATGATTGCCTGAATTAGATTAGTAGAGAGTGTATTGTGTTTGAGATTTGCAAGTTAGTGACCTGATCGGTCGACCATAGTCTTCAGAGCTTGCGGTGCCGGATAGCAGAGTTGCAGTCAGCCAGTCACCAGGACTTGGGTGTATAAGAGTCAAGTCTTTTATAAGTTTGGTTGTAAAGAGTTTCAATTTGTAAAAGTTTTTGTATATATTTACATTCGGGCATGGAGCCCCAGTTGTATTATATCTTGAGTTAATTATTTTAGTGATATGTTATGTGTTTGGGCCCTATAAGTTGCATTTCATTGCATGCATTTTGAGTTTGCATAGACAATATGTCTGGAGGTTCTGGACTTTGATCCAGGTTGCATGATTTTTAGCATAGGTCATGTCAAAATTTCGTCAGAGTCAGAGGCCTATGGAGGTAGGATTTGCCTGTCTCCTGACGGTAGCATCCTATCTTAGGCGGGATGTTACAGAAATGTTCGAGGATAATGATATGATATGTAGTGAAAAGTTTGATGAGTTTGATGGCTACATGTATGTATTGATTCATGTAAGGGTATGAACTTGTAATGGTATGTGTATGTATAAGTATATGTATAAGCATTGAGATACATATTTGTATATATGTATGATGATAAGCTATGGATAATTTGAGTATACATGATCAGTAAATGGGATAAGTTTGTTATCGATTTGTACATGCAATTTATCCGTATAGGGGTTGGAATAGTTAAGTGTGATAAGATATGGATATGGTCTAACTCATTCCTGAATGGGTATGTTTAAATGATGAGTCTTAGTATCAGATGTTTTTAGATAGAAACTCCAAAACTGAGTATCTTATTGAAGATAAAACATTTGAATTAGTAGTAATGTGTATATTCATATGTATGTGTGTGAGTATTTGGATGATGACTTGGGGTTTTTATTATATATTTACTTGTGTATGAGAAATCATGTGATGAAGTTATGTTATATGATATGTGTGCATGTGTGTATGTTTAATTGGATGTTTTCGTGGTGTCGTAGTCGAGCTGGTTAGGAATTCGTTTGGACGAAATTAGTCCAAAATTAATCTCATACTTATTTTAAAATAGGTAATGAGTCCCGTACGAGCATTGTATGTGTAAGTTAGTTATATGTATGTATTGTTTGGTTATGTGTTCTTTTATGTATGCTTTGTTTTCGGTTACACGATGCTTATATGCGTGTGTATGATATAACCAGTGATATGTATGGATTTTGTACGTTTTTATGGAATGAATGAATGATCGAAAAGCTGGTGTGAGTATAAGATGTTATTAAAAAATGTTTGCTAAGTTCAGTATTATATGTACGAAATATTACGAAAAAAACTGAATGAGTTTGTAAGCTTAAGGTACTAGGCATGTATCTAAGCAAGAATTTTGAAAATTGGATTTGCATGAATGAAAAAGAAGTGAGCTATGGATTATGAACTGGTATGTGTGAATGCAATATGTCATGAATGTTAAACTATTGTAAGATTATCGAATTAAAGAAAGTTCATTTGACTTGCCGATATGATGATATTTCAAATGTGATAAAAGTATAAATATGTGACTGTATGTTTCACGTGTTTGAAAGGGATTCGATATTAAACGATGTACTTTATGGTACTCGAGTTTTGGTTTGTATGTTTTGGACGTTTAGCTATTAGTTTGACACACACACACACACACACACATATATATGTATATATGTATATGTATATATGAAAATTTGACATGGGTAAGTATAAAGGATAACAAAAAGTTGATAATTCTGAACTCGCAATAACTTAGTAATTTTGAAAAAAAAAAACTTCTGATGTGTTTGATTTGTATGTTTTGTTTGTAGTACAAGTATGATTACATATTGAGTTCTTATAACTCACACCAAACCAGTTGATAATGAGTTATGCTGGATGATCGGAATGATTTTATGATAATAAATTTCGAAACTGATTTTGTTTACAGAAAAAAGATTTCTTAAATGCATTTTCGAAATGATTTTTGACAGATTTCAGACTACCAACATCATAAGAGTTTAGAGGATTATTTATTACTTCTAGACGTGTCTATAGATGTATTGATCAATATAAAAGATTATGTTCATTATAAGAATATATAGGTAAATTTATAGTTAGATATATATCTTATAGGTATAGTGATGTTTATGTAGTTTATGAGTTATGCATAAGAATCATATATTTTAGTAATCATTTGAGTTGCATATAGTTGTCCTTTATGCATGAAAGCATTATTATATTTGTGAATAATGTTTGTATGAATTGTATGTTTGCATAGAATGAACTTTGGTGAATAATAAGTACATGGTAATGTAATTACATTTATACAAGATTGAAGATTGTGTGATAAATATTTGATAAGAAGAATACCTTATAATTCCGATTTGATGATATTTCAATAAAATAAAAGAAAGATATTATATTAAATATCCAAACTTGATTAGCAAAAAAATGAATGGGTAAGTATTGAAATATCAGAGTAGAGTCGCGAAATACGTAATAAGACTTGACATAGTAAAGAATATAGAACTTTGTTGTTTATGTTATAAATGTTGAATGTGAATAGAATTTAAAATATATGTATAGATAAATAGGAAAACTAGTAGCATGTAATATATATGTAAAATAAATGAAAAATATATAATTGATTTAGACTTTGTGAATAATTGTATGATCACAAGGACAATATAAGTTAATACAGAAACATGATTCAGAGTTTATGTGTGCATGGCGATCAAGGAATGAGCATAGTTTCTTACTGAGTCGTATAACTCACAACCCAACAATGTTTGAGATTTGCAGGTTGGTGACCTGATCGGTCGACCACAGACACCAGAGCTTGAGGAGCCGAATAGTAGAGTTGTAATCAGCCAGTCACAAGGTCTCGAGTGTATAAGAGTCAAGTCTTTTATAAGTTTGGTTGTAAAGGGTTTTAGTTTGTAAAGGTTTTTTGTTTATATGTATTTTTGGGCATGGAGCCCAATTGTGGTATGTCTTGAGTTTATTGTTTTAATATATATTATGTGTCGGGCCCTTTAGGTTGTCTGAGGTGTCGAACCTTGATCTATAATCATTTGAGTTGCATATAGTTGGCCTTTATGCATGAGAGCATTATTATATTTGAGAATGATGTTTGTATGAATTGTATGTTTGCATAGAATGAACTTTGGTGAATAATAAGTACATGGTAATGTAATTACATTTATACAAGATTGAAGATTGTGTGATAAATGTTTGATAAGAAGAATACCTTATAATTCTGATTTGATGATATTTCAATAAAATAAAAGAAAGATATTATATTAAATATCCAAACTTGATTAGCAAAAAGTGAATGGGTAAGTACTGAAATATCAGAGTAGAGTAGCGAAATACGTAATAAGACTTGACATAGTAAAATATATAGAACTTTGTTGTTTATGTTATTGTAGACAACAGAAACTGGACGACGCATGCTATTCCGGGCTCGCGGCCCAGTTGGGAGTACGGAGTAGCCCGCGGGGGACTAAACCGGAGAATAAAGGAGTCGGCACCTGGTGTGAACCGGGAAAATGATTTAAGGCCGCAATCACCCCTCGCAAGGGAAGACCTCAAACCGTTGGGTTCAGAATGGTCCCTTACTTATGTCACTTGTAATAAATGGATTTGTACAATATTAACCAAGTCTACTCAACATACATATTGGTCAAAGTAGTCTAAATTCTTATAAAGCCTAAATCTAGGTTTGCATGCCTCAAAAGTAAACTTTCATAACGATAAACATTAGGCATCACACATCAAACGTGCTACATACATAGTAATCTAAACATACCTTAACTTAAATTCCTAATACAAAAGGTAAACAACTAAGACATGCTTGAAGTGAAACAACACTCTAGTGGTCTAATCATGCTCGAATACAAGTCGGATAAAATGAAATACATGAATCTTTCAAGTGGTACGGGGCATTGTATCCCGAGTGCAAACCATAATACCGTCCATTCGGATTCGGCTATGGAATTTATATCCGGGTTTCCATCCAATATACCACGAGAAAGAACACATATTCCATCCACCCGAAATCACATCACACACCAATTCATGATATTCATACGACGAAAAGTAAGTTTCATGCTTTTCTAAGTTACTAATTTACATAACTTAAATTAAATGACATGCCAAATTAATTATTCAAGCTAAACACATTTTTTTAAGTCATTATTTCATGTGAATAAATTCCATACAACATACTTGAAGGGGTTTTTAGGGGCTAAATCTGGTAACGCAGCGGAAGCGGTGGAAAATCGTATTTTCCGATTTCAAAAACTTTTTCTCGGATTAATTAAATAAACATATTTATTTAATTATCCAATAATCAAATTATGAAATGAAATTCAAATAAATCATATTTAAGTGAATTTACCGAATTACCCTTACACTTGGTATTTAGTCCATTTTAGTCCGGAATTGATCAAATCAATTTTGAATGATTCTAAATCATTTCTAAGATGAACTTATCATGTTCAAAACACCAAAAGCACCAAAATCCCCAAATATCACACACTTGGCCGAATGCTCCCAATGGTGGGCATATTGTCAATTTTGTCATTTCATGCATCAAAACACATCAAGATGTAATCCAATGAACATGAAACTTTATATGCATCATATACACATCCAAATGCACAACATATATGAAAAGCCCCAAATTTGGAATTGGTCATGAACCCTAATTTTTCAATTTCATCAAATTGGACAAATTAGACCAAATTGGTTAAATCCAACACTTCAATCATCTTTCTTCCATCCAATCAAAGTCTCAACACAATGAAACAACTCAAGATAAAATCTAGGTCATTTAAGAGTGGGTCAAAAACTCTAGATTAGCAACATGGTTTCCAAAACCTTAAAAGAATACTTATTACTACAATAGCCATAAGCTTCCTTCATCATACATGCACTACACTTTCACCAAAACTTCCATCATCAAAAACACAAGGAATAAAGAAAGAAATAACCTAAGAACATCATATGTTAAAGCCTAGATTCTAAGGAACATTTTCCTTTCTAATAGTAAGTTGGAAAAACTTACTAAAATCCAAGCTTTCTTTGGTTTCTTCTTTCTTTCTCACAAGCTTCCTTTGTTTCCATCAATGGAGTTTGTCTTTAAAGTGTATTAGGTTAACAAATGAAAGTTAAATGAAAACTATAAATACTTGCTACACTTTTACCCTTGACCGAATTTGGCCAAGCCAAATGCAAGAATAATAATTTCAATTTCATTTCACCTTTTATCTTATCAACTTTAATAAATATCTAAAAACACTTTAAAGATATTAATACAAAGTCAACAAAGGCAACCAAGAGAAATATAACTCTTATATTCTAAGGTCATGGCCGAATTTAATAGAAAATAGAGGAAAAAGATATTTTATTTTTCAAACAATTTTGAACAAATATCTTAAGAAGTCAAAATCAATTTGACAACCTTTTCCTTTAATGTATAAGTCAACAATTGCAACTTATAATCATTTCCTAACTTTATCATTTGGTGATATATTTATATTTTAATTATATTAATCATTTAACAATTAAATAATTAAATAATTAATTAAATACAAATATATCAAATATATGTATTATATTTACTTTAAATATCACAAATACATATATTGATGATATATGTCAAATACCTTTATTTGACTATTAATTAATGTGTATTTAATAATATCATATATTAAATACAAATACACATTAATTAGGAAATGACGGTTCGGCCCTTTCGCATGAATTTTTCGTTTAACGTTAAACGATTTATAAATAATCAACATTATTTATAAATGTTGCTCTAGTGCTCTACGAGTATGTTTCATTATTGAGAGTCTCTAGATTCAGGTATATCCGTCACGAAATCAAATTTCGTGTCCATAATCTATCCACCCGTAGATTATGACGTTCACGGATAATCTCGCTGAATCATACAGGTCGAGGTCATTGCATAAGTATAATCCCTCCGTCACAGGTATCCGGATAATCCCAGAGATATAGATGTAAACGTCAAATCTCTATAGGTATTATCCCGTCGACGTATCTATTAGCAATCTCTAAATAACATTCGGAACTTATTTCTGAAGTATACTGTGGCCACAAATTTAACAGACTGCTAAATATATATGGACTACCTATGCTCTGTACACAGAACTGACGGATCCTATCTTGACACACATAGGATATCCTGAGGATCGGTCCACACCCAACGAACAGGTGGAGGTCTGATCTAAATAGATCGATGACGTGACTTCCATCTAAGTGTGGAGGATGTCTCATACATCCACATGGGTGTCTCAAGTCGAAGGACCACTATGCTACTCAACCCGAGAAGATTCTTACTGACGTTGGTGTACCATCCATTAAGAATCTTCGGTGAGCCGTTCAGTGTTTATCAATTATAAACACCTACACGTCTATACAGTCTCCCTAAACTCATGGTTCATTGGGATAAACCATCGGACCAAGTCTCGATATACGACATGTACTGGTCTTAACGGATTTGACTAACCGACCCGTGTTAGTGAATCTTGACCAGTAACTATGTTTGATAATATACATTTAGCAGTGACACTTCCCAATGTCAATTACAAACTAACTTTGTAACTGTGTACTGCATTATATATTATCGGGCCTTTGTCTAATATATACATATCACTAAACAACATTTAGTTTCAATCTAATCGTAATCAGATCGAATACGTATATAAAAACAAGAGGTGCAACCATAAATAAGTAATATTATGGAATAAGGGGATGTTCGTATTCATGAGTCAGACATAAATACGGTCCGGATTGGCGCTCTGAGCACCAACCCCAATAATTTCTCCCACTCGCTCTAGTGTCAATCCACGGTATCATATACACATCTCAATGTGTATCGTATACACATGGCCCTTAAAAGCTCACCAGTACTTAAGAGGTAGGTAACAAGAAACAAGTCCGCTATAACATATTGAGTTTGTCAAACAAACTCCATCGTTTCCCATAGTCAGCATCATTCATATTTTGTAGAATCTAAATTATACATTAATATTACTCTCATGCTACATCAATATTGTGCTACAGCTATTTTATGCATGAATTTTGATTTTTTATGGCAAAAAGAGGGAAATGCCAAATGTGCATATTTTTTAAATTTGTTATCATTTTTGTACACATCTATTGGTATCTCATTTTAGAACTTAATTTTGCTTCTCCACTTTTTGATAATGTCAAAGGGGGAGAAATCATTAGAAATGAGATTAAAACTTGTTTTACCCTCACCCTTGGATTAAGGGGGAGTAAATGTACTAATGTGTTTGTCTAAGACTTATAGAGCTATTTTGAAGACAATCACACATTGAGGGGGAGCTTATGTTGAGGGGGAGCAAAATTGTCAAATTTGGACTCCAAGAAGCTCACAAGTATCAACAACTTTTAAGGGGTTGCCATCATCAAAAAGGGGGACATTGTTGGCGACTTGGTCGCATAAATGGATTTTGATGACGTCAACATGAAAGAAGTCTTCGACGTACGAACACGAAGCAATACAAATAGTGTCGAAGCATATGGGGTGAAGAGCGAGAATGTGAAGACTAGCGGCAAAACGAAGATAATGATTAAGAGCTTAATATAATTATAAGTGAGTTTATTCAAATGTTTTAAAGCTCTTAGGAATCATACATTTTGCATCACTTGCATTTAAAATGGCTTAGAATGCTAAAAGAATCATGTGCATTTTATTTGCACCAAAATGAACTTCATGCACAAGTGCATCGGTAAATGATCTTCTAAAAACTATCAAATGGTTGAATTAAACTTCAAATGATATACCATTAGATATATATATGTGTCTCTAGTTTGCTACGGTTCAAACGGAACACAATTCCGATGTATAGAACGTTTTCTAGAGCCATTTTACTACAACATGTTCAGATGTGCGTTTTCTGCATACATGTCACATTATAAAAATTACATAAAATTCATATTAATGTCTTTGGAGCTGAAATTTTTACAGAGGCTAAATCTAAGTGTCTAGTTTATGTAGAAATTTACGGACCATGATTTGGAATTTGCTAGAGAAATTTATGACCCAAATACCAAGTTTCGTCAGTCTTGACTAGTCATGCACATTCTGAAACCAGGGAGCTCCATGCCGGTTTTCTCGCCGGTCTTCATGCCGGTTTTGGCTGAGAAAATCATGCTCTCTGGAACCAGGGAGCTCCTCGCCGGTCTACATACCGGTTTGCTCGCCGGTCTAACGAATAGTTTTTTGAACGTTATATAGCCGTTAGGAGCAGTTGCAAACCTAGACCGGCATGCCGGTCTCCTCGCCGGTCTTCTCTCCGGTTTCGCTGTAAGTTGGGGAATACTTTGCATTTTATTATAAATAGGACCCCAACTCATTTTCCCCAAGTAAGAAACCTAGAGAGACTTAATACACAACTTTCATACATTTTCTAAGGAAAATACAAGAGTGTCTTAAACCTTCATACACTTAAACACTCATACAAGCTTACACACATCTTCATTACATTTAGTGAACTTAGAACACTTGGGTATGCAAATCACTCAATCTTCTTATTATTTGTGAGTTCCCAAGTGTGTTTTAATTCTTTCTTAACAAAACACTTGTGATTTATGAAATCCCATTTGGTTGGGTAAGTTGTAAAGGTTGTGAGTGCACCTACGAACAAAACTCAAAGTTGTAAAAGGTTTGGAGTGCGCCTTTGCGGAAAAATCTTGGTTACGAGTGAACCACGGAAAACTCGATTCTAGTGGAAATCTTCAAGCGAGCCTTTGGGGAGTGGACGTAGGCACGTTTGGCCGAACCACTATAAATCTTGGTGTCGTATTCTCTTTCCCTATACTTTTGTTTATAGCAAGTTTATTTATACTTATATATATTGAATAGAAAACTTGCATATAGGCTATTAATTGGAATAGAGAAAATTGCCTAAAGTCCTCACTCGGTAATAAGAGCTAAAAATCGGTAAAGATTTTTTAATTCCGCACTTATAGCGATAACCCAATTCACCCCCCCTCTTGGGAAATAGAGATTGTTTGTCGCTATTGCTTGTAGGAACTTTCAGTTGGTATCAGAGCGAGGTTTTCTCAAGAAAGACTTGACCGTCCGAGAATAGATCATGTCATCTACAAGCAACTCGTCAAATCTTGCCGAGGGATTTTCAACAACTTGACCTCCGTTTTACACCGGAACGAACTACAATTATTGGAAGATGAGAATGTTGAATTATCTCTTTGCCGTTGACACGCAATCCTATTTGGTTATCACACGAGGTGCAAATGGGCCAACGAAGAATGATAGTAATGAGGTTGATATTCCGAAGCCAAGTTTGGAATGGGATAATGAGGATGTAAAAATAGCCTCACAAAATGCTAAGGCACTCAACCAACTTCTATGTGCCATTGATCGGGATCAAGTAAGCAAGCTTCCGGAATGTAGAAACGCATATGATTTATGGAAGTCTTTGGAAATGGTCAATGAGGGCACAAGCCAAGTGAAGGAATCGAAGATCAACCGGTTCATGTGCGAATTGGACAATTTCAAGATGGAATCCGGGGAAGAAATCGATCACATGATTTCGAGGTTTACGGTCATCATCAATCATTTGGGAGCATTAGGAAAAGTCATTGGGACATCGGATCAAGTGAAGAAAATCTTGAGATCACTCCCAAAGGAATTTAGAAGCTATACCTCCTCCATTAAAGAAGCAAACGACATAAACACTTTGAAGATGGATGATTTGGTCGGCAAATTGCTTGAGTATGAAATGGAGATCAAAATGGATAAAAAGGAGGAAGATGAGAAAATGACAAGAAAGTCCTTGGCCTTAAAAGCAAGAAAAAAGAGACGAGTCAAGCTCAAGTGAAGAAGAAGATAGTGATGATGAGTTGGCTCAAATAAATTAGAGCTTCAAGAAGCTTATTAAATCTGTAAAACAAAAGGGAAAATCAAAGACGGATGAAAAGAAAGAAGAAAAATGGCCGCGGAAGAACAAGAAAATTATTTGTTATGAATGCAACAAACCGGGTCATATAGCCACTGATTGCCCATTAAGAATAATGAAAGTAAAATCAAAGAAAAAGGCAATGAAACTACTTCAACTTGGAGTGATAGCGATTCAAGCTCATCCGAGGAGGAAGAGGTAAAAGTCAACGATAAATCAATAGCATTCATGGCTATCACGGATGAGGACATCCGCTTTGAAATTGAAGAAGAAAGCGTAGAAGAAGAGGTACACAATTCTCAATATGATAATGAATTACTTGATGTTTTCAATAGTTTAAAAGAATTGTGTGATGTGCTTAAAAAGAAATTAAAATTGGTCAAAAATGAGCATGCTACACTTAAAATTGAACATGCAACTAGTATGGATAAAATTCATGTTTTAGATAATGATATGATATGCTTAAAGGTTAAACATGAAAAAGAAATTGCATGCTTAAATGATGAAAATGCATGTTTAAAGATTAAAAAGCTAGAACTTGAAAATGTCATATCAAATATGCCATCTAGCTCTAAGACATGCGATTGCGAATCTATATTGAATGAAAATGTCTTATTAAATACTGAGATTGTAGATTTGCAAAACTTACTTAGCAAATTCACATTGGGACATAAAAATTTTAACATGCTTATTGGATCCCAAAAATGTGCATTTAAAAGAGAAGGATTAGGATATATGCCTTATATTAACAGAAAGTTTTTAAAGAATTATTTTGTTAAGGCATCAAATTCTTATGCTAAGAATGAAATAAATGAAAATGTCACATGTCATGCTTGTAACAAAAAGGGACATAAAATTTTTGAATGCATGTACAAGAATGTGATTAAGAATGCATGGATTCCTCAAGGAATCAAAACTAACCCCAATGGACCCAAGAAAGTTTGGGTACCAAAGTGTAATTGATAAATTTGTAGGGGGAGCTTTGGGAATGGATCTTTAAAGAGAATTACAAAATTGATCCCAAAGGCTCACGGAAATGAGGAATCGCAACGGTAACGGTAAAATCCGTATTCACGGAAACATTGGTACCGTTTCCTCTAAATATCTATATGTATGCATATTTTATATTGGTTAATATTTTTTGAAGCATACAAAGTGATTGGGCAAGTACTTAACTTTCTATTGGTATCGATTTTCATTTGTTATCACTAAGTGCCTTAATCATATATTTAAACCCCTATTCTATTTCAATTGGTATCACATGAAATTTATTGAGTTAAATGCAATATATGTGATCACTTGATTGAATATGCCTTTCCATATGAACTAATTGGTTGAAAATGAAATGCATGTAAATTAGCATAATCTTATATGAATATCATGAAATGTATGTATTAGAATATTATTGGCATCATGAAATGCATGGACTTTGATAATTATTTAATTGGTATCATGGAATGTATTGATATATTTTTAATTGGTATCAAATTTGGGGAGAAATCATGCTTAAGATGATATTAGATTTTAAATGGTATTCATGAGTATTTATCTTTTGAAAAATGCTATTTTATGCATGAATTTTGATTTTTTATGGCAAAAAGGGGGAAATGCCAAATGTACATATTTTTTAAATTTGTTATCATTTTTGTACACATCTATTGGTATCTCATTTTAGAACTTAATTTTGCTTCTCCACTTTTTGATAATGTCAAAGGGGGAGAAATCATTAAAATGAGATTAAAACTTGTTTTACCCTCACCCTTGGATTAAGGGGGAGTAAATGTACTAATGAGTTTTTCTAAGACTTATAGAGCTATTTTGAAGACAATCACAAATTGAGGGGAGCTTATGTTGAGGGGGAGCAAAATTGTCAAATTTGGACTCCAAGAAGCTCACAAGTATCAACAAGTTTTAAGGGGTTGCCATCATCAAAAAGGGGGAGATTGTTGGCGACTTGGTCGCATAAATGGATTTTGATGACGTCAACATGAAAGAAGTCTTCGACGTACGAACACGAAGCAATACAAATAGTGTCGAAGCATATGGGGTGAAGAGCGAGAATGTGAAGACTAGCGGCAAAACGAAGATAATGATTAAGAGCTTAATATAATTATAAGTGAGTTTATTCAAATGTTTCAAAGCTCTTAGGAATCATACATTTTGCATCACTTGCATTTAAAATGGCTTAGAATGCTAAAAGAATCATTTGCATTTTATTTGCACCAAAATGAACTTCATGCACAAGTGCATCGGTAAATGATCTTCTAAAAACTATCAAATGGTTGAATTAAACTTCAAATGATATAACATTAGATATATATGTGTCTCTAGTTTTCTACGGTTCAAACGGAACACAATTCCGATGTATAGAACTTTTTCTAGAGCCATTTTACTACAACATGTTCAGATGTGCGTTTTCTGCATACATGTCACATTAGAAAAATTACATAAAATTCATATTAATTTATTTGGCGCTGAAATTTTTACAGAGGCTATATCGAAGTGTCTAGTGTATGTAGAAATTTACGGATCATGATTTGGAATTTTCTAGAGAAATTTATGACCCAAATACCAAGTGTCGTCAGTCTTGACTGGTCATGCACATTCTGAAACCAGGGAGCTCCATGCCGGTTTTCTCGCCGGTCTTCATGCTGGTTTTGGCTGAGAAAATCATGCTCTCTGGAACCAGGGAGCTCCTCGCCAGTCTCCATACCGGTTTGCTCGCCGGTCTAATGAATAGTTTTTTGAACGTTATATAGCCGTTAGGAGCAGTTGCAAACCTAGACCGGCATGCCGGTCTCCTCGCCGGTTTTCTCGTCGGTTTCGCTGTAAGTTGGGGAATACTTTGCATTTTATTATAAATAGGACCCCAACACATTTTCCCCAAGTAAGAAACCTAGAGAGACTTAATACACAACTTTCATACATTTTCTAAGGAAAATACAAGAGTGTCTTAAACCTTCATACACTTAAACACTCATACAAGCTCACACACATCTTCATTACATTTAGTGAGCTTAGAACACTTGGGTATGCAACTCACTCAATCTTCTTATTATTTGTGAGTGCCCAAGTGTGTTTTAATTCTTTCTTAACAAAACACTTGTGATTTGTGAAATCCCATTTGGTTGGGTAAGTTGTAAAGGTTGTGAGTGCACCTACGAACAAACCTCAAAGTTGTAAAAGGTTTGGAGTGCGCCTTTGCGGAAAACTCTTGGTTACGAGTGAACCACGGAAAACTCGATTCTAGTGGAAATCTTCAAGCGAGGCTTGGAGGAGTGGACGTAGGCACGTTTGGCCGAACCACTATAAATCTTGGTGTCGTATTCTCTTTCCCTATACTTTTGTTTATAGCAAGTTTATTTATGCTTATATATATTGAATAGAAAACTTGCATATAGGCTATTAATTGGAATAGAGAAAATTGTCTAAAGTCCTCACTCGGTAATAAGAGCTAAAAATCGGTAAAGATTTTTTAATTCCGCACTTATAGCGATAACCCAATTCACCCCATCTCTTGGGAAATAGAGATTGTTTGTCGCTATTGCTTGTAGGAACTTTCAGAAAGTAATTTGTACGCTCCCACTAACCCTTTTATCACATATGTATTTTATATACTTTGACAAGATCAGACAATCTGACGATATCAAAAATAGAGAACACATATTTCTGGAAGACTTATCCGAGTCTACAATAGGCTCTATAAGCTAGCACACTAAACTGTGATCTCAGCAGAACACAAACTCTAGGGCCATTTCAGAATGAACTCTTCAAATAAGGAAATCACAACTGATCTCTTATCTGAATAAGTCATCCAAAAACGCCACTTTGCATTCTTTAGCTAAAATATACAGTTTATTATCAACATTAACCAATATATCTTTAATTGTTCAATTAGCGTGACTAGAGATAAGTTTTCTCAGAATCTATAATAGATTTATGAGTATAACTTTTCTCATTGTTATACTATAAAGGTCAAACCTTTAATAAGCTCACATTGCTTCCGTTGTGCAAACAATTAGCACATATCATGAACTAATTCATAATGAAAGCATAATCAAGTTCAAAACTTGATCGTAGTAAGCTACGAACAATCTTAGATCTATGGTTCAATGGTGAACTTCCAGAATCGATATCAAATATCGTTTCCACTATAAGTTATAGGATAATTTTTCTTTGGTAAGAAAACAACAAAATCATTAAGTATCAAATACTCGTAAATGATTCTGATATCCTATTAAACTTATATACAATAAGTATAAGGGTTGTTTCATCTTATTAATTACATAGTTCCATTTATAATTTATCATTCTCACATTTGACTTCAATAAGTCAAGTCTTTTCTACAATAATTAACATCTGATGTTACACACCAAGTAATAAAACGATTTTATTACTTAGAATCATAGAAAAAGATATTCTATTAAATAGAATACAATATTCTATTAAACAGAATAAATGATAAACTTTTACTTATACCTCCGAGGTGTAAGTAATTTCCATTATATAACTATTATATAAAATAAAGATTCAAATCTCAAACTTTTCAGGATTCAGATTTTCTACCTATACATATCATATATGCAACTGTGGAAATTAATGGAACATTAATTAAAGAGATGAATTAGTGTTACTGAAGCATAACCCCAAGAGTATTGAAACTAATTCGGTAACATTCAATATCAGACGAATCAAATCATATAAGATTTGATTGCTCCCACTACTCAATTCCATCAAGATGGAATCGTGGAAGAATAATATTGAATATGAATCATATTCACTGAATAACCTTAGAACTAATTGCTTTAAATTCATAAGTTTGATCGTATCAAAAATCCTTGAACAATTCAAAGACATGTAATGAATTTTAAGGATCAAGTTTTCAATATACTTTAGATTGAATATATTTGAACAAGTCAAAAATGTTCAATCTACGTTTCATCAGAACATATTGCAAGTTCTTGATACTTTCAAGACTTTCAATATGTGTTCCTTCAGAAACACGTAACTAAGTTATGACAATTCATCAACTAAGTTACGAAATAAAGAAAACTACCTTAAGCAATTATTATTTATTAAACTACATACATCCAATGTATTAGTTAAATAAATTTGGTGGTCCAATGACAATCATTGGTTAAACGAGATCTTAATCATTTTCCTGAATACACTATTCATTAAATGGATAAGGATATGTGGTGTGATCTAGTATCAAACCATCCTTTACCATACGGAATAAGCATCCAATGCTTAAGTGATTAAACTCATAAAGCACCGTTCTAAATTATTTATTTTACCGAATAATTTTTCTTAATGTTTATCTTTACGTCAATGACACTACTAGTTATTATAAAATATGTAACAATTATTTATAAAGAACAAGTGACTATCCAATAGTCTCAAGTTCCGATATCAAGTATCAAAACAATCGTTAACCAATATTTCAAATAACTAGACGGGAGATCTGGTATCTAATACTTATAGTTGTAGTATTGTGAAAATCGATATTTTCTATACACAAATATACACATCTCCTTTCTTTAGCTTTACTATTTGCATTCAACTATTCACAACAATTGTAAATAACTGATTAGCAAATTGTGTCAGACACATTACCTCTAAAGGTAATTAAAGCTTATAAACGTCATTATTAGATAAACAAATACCTAATAGGGCTTTCTTAATGCCAGTCAAGAATCTCGAGACATGAACTAATTCAAGTCAATTCTTACTGCATAAGAAACTATTGTCTCTAAAGTATTATATCCTAAAAGGGATATTTATTTACATTATCTATTGTGACTTAGAAACTAAGTCATTAACCATCTTGATTTTTCAAGAAAATCAGAACAACAGTTCCCGATGGTCTAGACCAATCTAATAATATCCTAGTCTAATAGTATCTAGAACCTATTCTAGAATGGCTGCAACCAAGAGTCAAGTCAGATAACATATCAAAATATGTGTGCAGTGAAATAAAAGTTTAATTCTATCTACTATAGAATAAGGAAACAAACAAGCGGCAATTTCCATAATAATATACACTGCCAAAGTTATGGAATATTTTAAACTTAGCAGTGTCTCCCACTATTTTACGTAATACCGTAATCCCCAATAGAAAAACGAGAATTCAATAATTAAATCGAATTCCATAATGGGAATAGGACCCCATGAATATATTTCGACTCACAGCAGAGGCACGGTCTCGCCGACGTATATTCACAGGTAGACAACTAATTGTCAATCACTCATTAGTGACTCCGAGGTTCCGGTCCTGGTCGTTTCTCGTTGTCGCTGCGAAGGCAGGCCCACAAGGAGACGTACCAAGGTTAAACTTGTCAATGATAAACTCAAGTTACTTGCGTAACCCTGACAGCTATGGCACGTTCAGGATTCCACTTTCGCTTGAATTTATCTAGTATCTAATATACATTCGGCATAAATAAATTTCTATCAGCTACACCCTCACAGCAGAGGCACGGTCTTGGATGTAGTCAACGAAAAGATATTTATAAACCGTATTGACAAGACGGACCAAGAAACAAGTATTCCAAATACTAGTTACATTAAAACCTTATTTAGCGGGGATATTACATTAAGTGTCATACACCCTAAATCTAATCAAATTAGATTATAACATACATGTATAAAGCAAATAAAACATGGTTAAACATTTAATAAAACAAGCTAATCATTTATGGAGGCCTAGAATCAGACTCGCTCTGATACCATTTTGAAGGGGTTTTTAGGGGCTAAATCCAGTAACGCAGCGGAAGTGGTGGAAAATCGTATTTTCCGATTTCAAAAACTTTTTATCGGATTAATTAAATAAACATATTTATTTAATTATCCAATAATAAAATTATGAAATAAAATTCAAATAAATCATATTTAAGTGAATTTACCGAATTACCCTTACACTTGGTATTTAGTCCATTTTAGTCCGAAATTGATCAAATCAATTTTGAATGATTCTAAATCATTTCTAAGATGAACTTAGCATGTTCAAAACATCAAAACACCAAAAGCACCAAAATCCCCAAATATCACACACTTGGCCGAATGCTCCCAATGGTGGGCATATTGTCCATTTTGTCATTTCATGCATCAAAACACATCAAGATGTAATCCAATGAACATGAAACTTTATATGCATCATATACACATCCAAATTCACAAAATATATGAAAAGCCCCAAATTTGGAATTGGTCATGAACCCTAATTTTTCAATTTCATCAAATTGGACAAATTAGACCAAATTGGTTAAATCCAACACTTCAATCATCTTTCTTCCATCCAATCAAAGTCTCAACACAATGAAACAACTCAAGATCAAATATAGGTCATTTAAGAGTGGGTCAACAACTCTAGATTAGCAACATGGTTTCCAAAACCTTAAAAGAATACTTATTACTACAATAGCCATAAGCTTCTTTCATCATACATGCACTACACTTTCACCAAAACTTCCATCATCAAAAACACAAGGAATAAAGAAAGAAATAACCTAAGAACATCATATGTTAAAGCCTAGATCCTAATGAACATTTTCCTTTCTAATAGTAAGTTGGAAAAACTTACTAAAATCCAAGCTTTCTTTGGTTTCTTCTTTCTTTCTCAAAAGCTTCCTTTGTTTCCATCAATGGAGTTTTTCTTTAAAGTGTATTAGGTTAACAAATGAAAGTGAAATGAAAACTATAAATACTTGCTACACTTTTAGCCTTGGCCGAATTTGGCCAAGCCAAATGCAAGAATAATAATTTCAATTTTATTTCACCTTTTATCTTATCAACTTTAATAAATATCTAAAAACACTTTAAAGATATTAATACAAAGTCAACAAAGGTAACCAAGAGAAATATAACTCTTATATTCTAAGGTCATGGCCGAATTTAATAGAAAATAAAGGAAAAAAATATTTTATTTTTCAAACAATTTTGAACAAATATCTTAAGAAGTCAAAATCAATTTGACAACATTTTCCTTTAATGTATAAGTCAACGATTGCAACTTATAATCATTTCCTAACTTTATCATTTGGTGATATATTTATATTTTAATAATATTAATCATTTAACAATTAAATAATTAAATAATTAATTAAATACAAATATATCAAATATATGTATTATATTTACTTTAAATATCACAAATACATATATTGATGATATATGTCAAATACCTTTATTTGACTATTAATTAATGTGTATTTAATAATATCATATATTAAATACAAATACACATTAATTAGGAAATGACGGTTCGGCCCATTCGCAAGTATTTTTTGTTTAACGTTTAAACGATTTATAAATAATCAACATTATTTATAAATATTGCTCTAGTGCTCTACGAGTATGTTTCATTATTGAGACTCTCTAGATTTAGGTATATCCGTCACGAAATCCAATTTCGTGTCCATAATCTATCCACCCGTAGATTATTATGATCACGGATAATCTCGTTGAATCATACAGGTCGAGGTCATTGCATACGTATAATCCCTCCGTCACATGTATCCGGATAATCCCAAAGATATAGATGTAAACGTTAAATCTCTATAGGTATTATCTTGTCGACGTATCTATTAGCAATCTCTAAATAACATTCGGAACTTATTTCCGAAGTATATTGTGGCCAAAGATTTAACAGACTGCTAAATATATATGGACTACCTATGCTCTGTACACAGAACTGACAGATCCTATCTTGACACACATAGGATATCCTGAGGATCAGTCCACACCCAACGAACAGGCGGAGGCCTGATCTAAATAGATCTGTGATGTGACTGCCATCTAAGTGTGGAGGATGTCTCATACATCCACATGGATGTCTCAAGTCGAAGGACCACTATGCTACTCAACCCGAGAAGATTCTTATTGACGTTGGTGTACCATCCATTAGGAATCTTCGGTGAGCCGTTCAGTGTTTATCAATTATAAACACCTACACGTCTATACGAGTCTCCCTAGACTCATGGTTCATTGGGATAAACCATCGGACCAAGTCTCGATATACGACATATACTGGTCTTAAAGGATTTGACTAACCGACCCGTGTTAGTGAATCTTGACCAGGAACTATGTTTGATAATATACATTTAGCAGTGACACTTCCCAATGTCAATTACAAACTAACTTTGTAACTGTGTACTGCATTACATATTATCGGGCCTTTGTCTAATATATACATATCACTAAACAACATTTAGTTTCAATCTAATCGTAATCAGATCGAATACGTATATAAAAACAAGAGGTGCAACCATAAATAAGTAATATTATGGAATAAGGGGATGTTCGTATTCATTAGTCAGACATAAATATGGTCCGGATTGGCACTCTGAGCACCAACCCCAACAATACTAAACTAACTATTCATGCTAAACACATTTCCTAAGTCATTATTTCATGTGAATAAATCCTAAACAACATGATAAACTAATCATCCACGCTAGATATCGCAAAACACATTTTTTAAATCATTATTTCATGTGAAGAAATTAAAACAACATGCTAAGCTAATTATTCATGCAAAAATACCATAAAATAAACTTCCTAAGTCATTATTTCATGTAAATAAATTTAGTAATAGGTGCCCTCAGGTCTAACCTTTTTTGTCGACTCTCGAAAATGCGTTATACGACCGTCGGAATGGCTATTACTCGGTAATTTTTCTGGTTCACTGTTTTGACGTTTTTGCTCGTTATTTCGCTGTTTTGTCCACCGTTTCCACTTCATTTCGCTGCGGTTCAGGTCACCACACTTTGCTCACTGGTTGGCAGTGGATTGAGGTCAATTTTGGTGATTTATGAGAGGCGTTGGACTACCGTTTGCTCGATTTACTCAAGGGTTTGCAAGTGCAGTTTTTGCTCACAGTTTTGGTGACTTTAGGGACTGTTTTGAGGGCTTTTGATCTGCTGTTTTTGGGTGAATTTTGGAGTGTGTTTAGAGCAGTTTGTGCACTGGTTTGTGGGCTAAAATTAGGGTGATTTGGGTGCAATTTCCAGGGGCTAAATGGGGGCTAACCTGGATGTGTTTTCTGGACTGTTTTTGGCGTGATGATGGGCTGAAATGGGGACTGTTTTGCGTGTTGGATGCAAGGGCAGTGAGGGGAAGCCGAATGGATGCTTTATGCGTGAAAATGTGAGGGCTAGGGGGCTGGGTGGATGCTTGAAATGATCAGAGGCAGTGAATGGAAGGGCTTAGGCGGCAGTGGCGTCACTTCTAAGGGAGATGAGGGGGCTGTTTTGTTCTCCTAAAATGCTTGGTGAATGCTTGATTTTTTTTTTTGCTTGTTGTCTCTTGATATGTGCTAAGCTCCTTAAGGTTAAAAAGTGATGGTTTATATAGGCAAATGGGAGAGTGGTTATTGCATGGTGGGAGTATGGGTCATGGCATGAAGGGTGTAAGGCTATTTGGTGTTTTGTATGGGTGGTTGCATGAGTGGTATGGGTTTTGTCATGGATAGGGTATGGTTTTGATGCTTTGTATGGGTGGTTGCATGAGTGGTATGGGTTTTGTCATGGGTAGGGTATGGGTTTGATGCTTTGTATGGGTGGTTGCATGAGTGAGGGTATGGGTTTGATGCTTTGTATGGGTGGTTGCATGAGTGATGGTATGGGTTTGCATGGGTTTCTTTGTTTGTTAGTGTCTTGTTTGGTGTGTGAAGAAATAGTGAGGGAATTATTCTTGTTAATTGAATGGAATGGGCGTGGGGTATAATGGGGGAATGGGTTATTTGTTTATTATTTGCCAAAGTGGGGTGGAATGGTTAAAGTAAGTTTGGTAGATGGGTAAATCATGTTTGAATAGTGCATGGAAAGGTAAAATGTGCGCATGGGCGTGGCCTTCTTAGATGGTGGGCTTGGTGCTTAATTTTTCTTGGTTTCATGGGCTTTGGATGTGGGTTTAGGTGTTTAGGTGGGCTTAGAGTGGTTTGCGGTGATTTCGGGCCAAATATACACCTCGAAACGAAGATTCAACAAGCGAACTCCGAGCGAACTTAGCAAATCAAAACCAAAATGTGTCAACTCTTAACTTTCCCTTTCCAACGACCGTTTTCAGCGACTCTCACGACTAA
This sequence comes from Zanthoxylum bungeanum, assembly GCA_019454045.1. Classification (NCBI taxonomy): domain Eukaryota; kingdom Viridiplantae; phylum Streptophyta; class Magnoliopsida; order Sapindales; family Rutaceae; genus Zanthoxylum; species Zanthoxylum bungeanum. Next base: position 50,155 of record SKCR01017124.1, read on the forward strand.
AACGTGGTGCCTCCGTATGAGGCTCATCATTGGGCCGGTATGCAAAAAAATGCAATGCCTACAGTTATAAATGTTGAATGTGAATAGAATTTAAAATATATGTATAGATAAATAGGAAAACTAGTAGCATGTAATATATATGTAAAATAAATGAAAGCTATATAATTGATTTAGACTTTGTGAATAATTGTATGATCACAAGGACAACATAAGTTAATACAGAAACATGATTCAGAGTTTATGTGTGCATGGCGCTCAAGGAATGAACATAGTTACTTACTGAGTCTTATAACTCACAACCCAACAGTGTTTGAGATTTGCAGGTTGGTGACCTGATCGGTCGACCATAGACACCAGAGCTTGAGGAGCCGGATAGTAGAGTTGCAGTCAGCCAGTCACAAGGTCTCGGGCGTATAAGAGTCAAGTCTTTTATAAGTTTGGTTGTAAAGGGTTTCAGTTTGTAAAGGTTTTTTTTTGTTTATATGTATTTTCGGGCATGGAGCCCAATTGTGGTATGTCTTGAGTTTATTGTTTTAATATATATTATGTGTCGGGCCCTTTAGGTTGTCTGAGGTGCTGGACCTTGATCTAAGTTGCATGACTTTTAGCAGAGGTCATATCGAAATTTCGTCATAGTTTGAGGCTTATGGAGGCAGGATTAGCCTGTCTCCTACCAGTAGCATCTTATCCTAGGCAAGATGTTACAGGTTTGTCTTATAAAAGACATATCATTAATATTAAATATAATAAATAAATTTAAGGGAAAAGTATTAAAAAAATATTGTGGTTTTCTCTTGTTTATGAAATTAGGAGTTTGGATTTTTTCGTGATAAAAATTTATCGTATGATTTCTTTGTTAGTAAAAATTGATAAAACTAGTAACACTGTTAATGAATGTTGATATGACATGGTGTTTGTTGACGTAGCATGACGTGGAAACATGGAAAGATGAAAATATTCTTGCCACATTATCACACACTAACGGTGTTACTAATTTGGTCAACTTTCATTGACGAACAAAGTTACAGGATAGTCTTCTATCACAGAAAAAATCACAGTTCTAGTTTCACAAATGAATAAAACCATTGATTTTTTTCCAAATATTTTCCCCTAAAATTATTTATCATCGTACTTTTAACTATAGTTGTGTAAGTAATGAGAGTCATTTAATTAATGTTCTCAAATTAACAAATATGTATCTTAGTCTATTTAATTTTATAGTTTTTTTTTTTTTTGGATGGATGACAAAACTTCTAATTAAAAAAATAAAGAGTTGAAAAAAATAAAAGTTAGAATTTGAATAATTTGAAAAATGAAAAAGAAATCTAGAAAGATTACAAGAGAAAGCCTATGTGATAATGTTATCATTTTTTAACATTATCATTTTTTCCCTGCAAACACTCATTCGCCATTCTGGCGGCACGACCTGCATTCATATCCTCTTACTATTTTTATCTCATTAAAAAACTATATTAAATATTATGACGCTTAAATGATAATGTTAAAAATATCATAAAATGATTTTTATAATAGTTATAAATTCTCATCTAAATCAATTTTATAATAATATTTATCTAGTTATAACATGAAAGAATCTTATACGAGATATTGTATATATCTAATTAATAAATATAATATATGTTAATTAAGAAATTTCTCTCTCTATTATTATTATTAGTTAAATTTAAATTTAATATTAATACATATCACGTCATTGAAAGTACATTTATCCCATACAAATCATTCTCTCCCTTGTTAATTATCAGAAACTGCTAAAATCTTGCGTAGCGTTCTCAGTAAGCTTTTGCTTCTGCCATGCATGCACCAAACTATAAGGTTCGTTACTTCAAGAAGGCATCTCAAAATTTCAATCTAATGTGCCGAAATGAGCAAGCAGATAATACGGATATGAAATAAACGTCACTCGTTATCAAGTGTTATTTATTTAACTAATACATTTCGACTCTATAAAATAGGTTTTAGGTACTTTACAGTGGTATAAGTAAATTTAAAATTTTTATAATTTATAAGCATATAAGTTTTGTTTTCATAATTTTCGAGTATGATTCTATCAACTTTAAACATTGATATTGAAACATCCCCAGTCTGGAGATGCTACCGGTAGAGAATAGTGTTGGGGTTGGTGCTCAGAGCGTCAATTCCCGGTTGTATTTCTTTTGAATACTTCTGTAAAACATTATTATTATTAATAATATATGCAGTTTCTATAATATAATCTATCTTTCTATATGGTAAAGACGTAATGACCGTAGAATGATTAGTCATGATACAGTTGCAAAAGCGTCGCAACGGACATTGAGTAGTATCATGACGTTATCATTCTCAGACAGTTCCTGGTCAAGGTTTACACTACTTGGTCAGTATAGTAAACCCGTTGAGACCGGTACATGCCGTATACTGGAATATATGATTCCAATGGTTTCTCAATGAACCATAAGTCCTGGAGACTAGTATAGACATGTAGGTGTTTATAGCGGATAAACTGTAGGGGTTGGTGCTCAGAGCACCAATTCCCGATTGTATTTCTTTGAGAATACTTCTGTAAAACATTATTATCATCAATAATATATGCAGTTTCTATAATATAATCTATCTTTCTATATGGTAAAGACGTAATGACCTTAGAATGATTAGTCATTGTACAGTTGCAAAAGCGTCGCAACTGACATTGAGTAGTATCATGACGTTGTCATTCTCAGATAGTTCCTGGTCAAGGTTTACACTACTTGGTCAGTAAAGTAAACCCGATGAGACCGGTACATGTCGTATACTGGAATATATGATTCAAATGGTTTCTCAATGAACCATATGTCTTGGAGACTAGTATAGACGTGTGAGTGTTTATAGCGGTTAAACACTGAACGACTCACCGAAGATTCTTAATGGATGGTACACTAGCGTCAATAAGAATCTTCTTGGGTTGAGTAGCACTTGTGATTCTTAGACTTGAGATGCCATTGTGGGCACATGAGACATCTTCTACACTTAGACGGCAGTCACGTCACCGATCTAATTTGATCAGACCTCCGCCTGTTCATTGGTTGTAGATAGATCCTCAGGGTGTCCTATGTGTATCAAGATAGGATCCGTCAGTTCTGTGTACCAGAGTATAGGTAGTCCATATGATTAGCAATCAGATAAAACCATGAGCCCGTGGTAAAGTTTAGAAGCTAGTTCTAAACATTCTTTTGAGATTGCTAATAGAATAGTCGACTGGATAATCCCGATAGAGATTTGACGTTTACATATATAACTCTGGGATTTATCTGGATACCTGTGACGGAGGAATTATACATTTGCCAGGACCTCGACCTGTATGATTCAGCGAGATTATCCGTGATCGTCATAATCTACGGGTGGATAGATTATGGACACGAAATTTGATTTCGTGACGGATATACCTGAATCTAGAGAGTCTCAATAATGAAACATACTCATAGAGCACTAGAGCAACATTAATAAATAATATTGATTATTTATAAAATCGTTTAAAGGTTAAATGCAAGATACATGCTAAAGGGACTAGATAGTCATTTGATTAATTATTGTGTATTTACATTTAATACTTGATTAATTTAAATACACATTAATTAATAGTCAAATTGAGATATTTGACTTATATCTTAAATGAATATATGTATTTGATATTTAATGTAAATATAATACATATATTTAATATATTTGTATTTAATTAATTAATTAATTATTTAATTGTTAAATGATTAAATTAATTAAAAATATAAATATCTTAACTTTGGATATTTGTTTTAAAATGATTAAGTTGCCTTTGTTGACTTTATTAAATATATTTAAAGGTGTTTTTAGATATTTATATTAAGATAACAAATGAATTTGAAATGAAAATTTGGTATATACATTTGCAAGAGTTTCGGCCAAGGCAAAAATTGGAGAGGTATATATTGTTTTCATTTATTTCTCATTTGTTAACCTAATACATTTGACATAAACTCCATTAAAGGAAACAAAGAAAGCAAGTGAGGAAGAAAAGAAGAAACCAAAGAAAAGCTTCGATTTTGTAAGTTTTTCAAACTTACCATTAGAAAGGAAATTGTTCCTTAGGATCTAGGCAACATCTTGTGATGTTCTTAAGTTATTCTTTTCTTTATTTCTTGTGTTTTTGATGATGGAAATTTTTGTTGAAAGTGTTGAGCATGTATGATTAAGAAAGCTTGTGACTATTGTAGTTGTAACTATTCTTTTAAGGTTTTGGAAACCATGTTGCTAATCTAGAGTTGTTGAACCACTCTTAGATGACCTAGATTTGATCTTGAGTTGTTTCATTGTGTTTAGACTTGGATTGGATGTAAGAATGATGATTGAAGTAATTGATTTAATGTATTTGGTCTAATTTGTCCAATTTGAGGAAATTGAAAAATTAGGATTCATGACTAATTCCAAATTTGGGGCTTTTCATATATGTTGTGTATTTGTATGTGTATATGATGCATATAAAGTTTCATGTTGATTGGATTACATCTTGATGTGTTTTGAGACATGAAATGACAAAATGCACACCCCCCATTGTGATGCATTCGGCCATATGAGTCAAATTTGGGGATTTTGTTGCTTTTGGTGTTTTGATGATTTGAGTATGCTAATTTCATCTTAAAAATGATTTAGAATCATTCAAAATTGATTTGATCAATTTCGGATTAAAATGAACAAAATACCAAGTGTAAGGGCAATTAGGTAAATTCACTTAAATATGATTTATTGAATTTTATTTTCATAATTTGATTATTGGATAATTAAATATATATGTTTATTTAATTAATCCGAGAAAAAGTTTTGAAATCTGAAAATCGGATTTTCACCGCTTCCGCTATGTTACCGGATTCTGCCTCTAAATAACCCCTTCAAAATGGTATCAGAGTCAGTCTGATTCTAGGCCACCTAATATGATTATCCTTCATTGAATCAATGTTTAATTATTTTTTTCTTGACTTTATGCATGCTTATTAGAATCTAAATTGGTTAGATTTAGGGTGTATGACATTTAGCAGAAAATCCCTAATTAATAAGGTTTGAATGTAATTATGTATTTGATGCATGTTATATGGTCCGTCTTGTCAATACTGTTTATGAATATTTCTTTGTGACTACATCCGAGACCGTGCCTCTGCTATGAGGCTGTAGCCGATAAAGATTTATTTATAACATGATGTATATCAGATACTAGACAAATTCAAGTGAAAGCGGAATTCTGAACGTGCCCTAGCTGTCAGGATTACGTAAGTAACTTGAGTTTATCATTGACGAGTTTAACCTTGGTACTTCTCCTTGTGGGCTTGCCTTCGCAGCGACGACGAGAAACGGCCAGGACCAGAGACTTATGAGTCACTTTTGAGTGATTGACAAATGAGTTGTCTACCTGATGAATATACGTAGGCGAGACCATGCCTCTGCTGTGAGCTGAAATATATTCACGGGATCCACCTTTCACTATTAGTATTTAATTTAATTATTAAATATTTGTATTCTGTTTGGGGATTATAGTATTGCATGATTTAGTGGGAGGGGCATATTAGATTAAAAATCCATGATCTAGTTTATGCTTTTGATATTATATGAAACTGCTTAATTTCTGCTAACCGTTTTTCGTGATCTATATGATAGATTTGCGATGGCGGCACAATCCACAAATCAGTTTGCGCGTATGCTTGATGCGAACAAACTGAAAGACGCTGAGAACTTTGCTGACTGGGAAATGAATTTGAGGATTGTCCTCGATTCCGAAAAGCTGGGTTATGTTCTTGAGGGTCCGTTGCCCCTTGCAGTGGGTGAGGATGCTACGGAGGAGGAACACCGAGTTTTTGAAGCTTAGAATGATGATGATTTAATGGTTAAATCATACATCCTCAGTTCACTGTCTCCAAAACTCAAGCAACAGTACTATGGTATGCTAGATTCTTATAGTATGATGACGCAATTGAGACAATCGTTTGAGAACCAAGAACAAGTGATTGTTCACAAAGTCGCCATGGAACTGTTCCATGCGCGTTTGGATGAGGGGCAAGCTGTTAGCCCACATGTTCTTCAGATGATCGATTTGATCGATCAATTGAGGCAATATAATCTCGTCTTGAATGACATTCTCGGTAGGAGTGTCATTCTCGGTTCACTTCCAGCTTCATTTCGCCAGTTCGTGATGTACTTCAACATGCATGGGACTGTCTGTACCTACCACGAGCTACATAGGATGTTGCTCACGACAGAAGAGGACCTTAGGAAGGGATTACCGACTCGCCCTCATAGATCTACTTCTCTTTCTACTTCTTCCCAATGATGGTCTAAGGGAAAAAACCAGAAAGGCAAGAAGAAGAAGAAGGCTTTTGGTCCTCAACAACAGGCGAAGATTGTTAAGCCCAAAAGGGCTTCTGAAGACAAATGCCACCACTGCGGCAAAGTCGGGCACTTGAAAAGGAACTGTCCTGATTACATTGCCCAGCTGAGGAGAGACAGAGCATCTACATCAGGTACTTTTATTTTTCCAGTTATTGATTTATCTTTGGCTTGTGAAGCCGTTACGTCCAACTGGATTTTAGATTCTGCTTGTCCCATTCACATTTGCAATTCATTGCAGGTGTTGAAGGAAAGTAGGAAACTGAAGCCTAGAGAGATGCAGTTGCGATTCGGGAGTGGAGACTCTTTGGATGCAGTTGCAGTGGGAGTATATGAGATCTCATTGCCGAATGGGACACTTTTGTTATATGACTGTCATTTTGTACCGGGATGTGTCGCAAATATTATATCACTTTTTGTATTGGATACATAAGGCTTTTGTATTAATATTAAGAATAGTTCTTTGTATTTATATGATAAAAATAATATTCAGATCCTTTGTTGTTCAAACCAGCATGGTCATTATACATTGCAAACTTCAAAAGATATATTAAATACTGGAGTTAATAAACGTAGTTTACCTGTAATTAATAATACTGAACTTTGGCATATGAGGCTTGGTCACATTGGCGTTAAACGCCTTACCCAATTGGTTAGGAATGGTTTGATACCAGATCTTACTATTGAATCCTATCAAACTTGTGAATCCTGTATTCAGGGTAAGATGACCAAGGCCCCATTTTCTGATGTTGGACACCGTGCCACTAATTTACTGGAACTCGTACATTCTGATGTATGTGGTCCACTAAGTCAGACTGCTCACAGTGGTTATTTGTACTTCGTTACCTTTACCGATGATCTGTCACGGTATGGTTATGTCTATTTGATGCGACATAAATCGGAAACCTTTGAAAAGTTCAAAGAATTCTGAAATGAAGTAGAAAAACAAACTGGAAAATATATTAAATGCCTTCGATCAGATCGATGCAGTGAATATATGAGTGGTGAGTTCATGGATTATATGAAGGAGAATGGGATTTTCGCTCAATATACTCCTCCAGGTACCCCACATCACAATGGAGTATCGGAGAGGAGAAATCGGACTTTATTGGATATGGTCAGATCGATGTTGAGTTTCACAGATTTGCCCTATTACTTATGGGGCTACTCTCTATTAACAGCCGCACATCTTTTGAATAAGATTCCTTCAAAGGCTGTTCCTACGACACCGTATGAGATATGGTTCGATAGGAAACCAAATCTTAATTACATTAAGGTTTGGGGTTGTCCTGCCTATGTCAGGATGACTCAGCAAGATAAGCTTTCGCCTCGAGGGCTAAATTTTAGGTTTGTCGGATATCCTTCGAATACGAGGGGATATCTGTTTTATGATACCGAGCGTCGAAATGTATTCGTATCTCGCTTCGCAAAATTTCTAGAAGTAGAATTTTTGTTAGAATGTGATCATAGACAGGTTGAGCTTGATGAAGTCCAACCTGAAAACAACGAACCAACGGAGGAACCTGAAGTTCAAGTAGATGAACGACCTTCAACACATACACTCCGTAGGTCGGAAAGGGTATCCAGACCTCCTAAACGCTTGTATTTGATACAAGAAAAGAGTCTGGACGTTCTCTTAGTTGAAGAGACAGATCCTTTCACCTATAGAGAATCGATGTTGGACATCGACTCCGTGAAATGGCAAAGTGCCATGAAATCCGAGATTGACTCAATGCATGAGAATCAAGTTTGGAACTTGGTTCCGCTTCCCGAAGGAATTGTTCCCATCGGTTGTAAATGGGTTTACAAAAGGAAGCGCAGGCCTGATGGTAAGGTTGAAACTTACAAGGCCCAACTGGTAGAAAAAGGTTACACGCAGCGACCTGGCGTCGACTACGATGAAACTTTTTCACCAGTTGCTATGCTTAAGTCTATACGGATTTTGCTTTCTATAGCTGCGTATCATGACTACGAGATTTGGCAAATGGATGTCAAAACGACTTTTCTAAATGGATTTCTTGATGAAGAAATCTATATGGAACAACCGGAAGGTTTTGCATCCAGCGAAATCTCGGGCATGGTATGTAAGCTTAAGAAGTCCATTTATGGACTTAAAAAAGCTTCACGAAGTTGGAATCTTCGATTCGACGAGATTATTAGATCGTTTGGTTTTCTCAAGAATTCGGAAGAATCATGTCTGTATCAGAAGGCCAGTGGGAGCATGGTCGTATTTTTAGTCCTATATGTTGATGACATCCTAATCATTGGGAATGATTTAGGTATGTTACAAAGCGATAAAGCGTCTATCTGTAAGAATTTCTCCATGAAGGACCTGGGAGAAGCTTCCTATGTTTTAGGGATAAAACTCTATAGAGATAGACAAATGAAGCTGATTGGGTTATCCCAATCAACGTGCATAGATAAGATCTTGGAACGGTATAGTTTTGGTAACTGTAAGACACCAATCATACCGTTCAGACATAGGATTCATCTTTCAAAGAAGATGTGTTCACAAACAGAAGATGAGAATGTTAGAATGTCTAACCAACCTTATGCTTCGTGTTTGGGTAGCATAATGTATGCCATATTATGTACAAGGCTTGATATCAGTTTCGCTGTTAGCGTAACTAGTAGATATCAGTCCAATCCAGGTAATGACCATTGGATGGCCATTAAACATATCCTAAAGTATCTTAAAGGTACTAAGGATAAGTTGATTATTCATGGAGGAAACGAGCTACAGGTTAATGGGTATACAGACTCCGATTTCCAATCGGATCTCGATGATAGAAATTCTACATCTGGATTTGTCTTTACCCTTAACAGAGGCGCAGTTTATTGGAAGAGTTCCAAACAGGGATCGACAGCAGATTCCACCACTGAGGCGGAATATATTACAGCTTCTGAAGCCCCAAAAGAGGCTGTGTGGATAAAGAACTTTATCACAGAATTGGGAGTTGTCCCAAGTATCGAGAATGCGATTCCGTTATACTGTGATAATATTGGAGCCATTGCGCAAGCAAAGGAACCGAGGGCGCATAAGAAGTCGAAGCATGTGGAACGCAAGTACCACATTATTCGAGAGATTGTGTCGCAGGGGGATATTATCGTGTGCAAGGTACCGAGTGAAGATAATGTAGCAGACACGCTGACGAAGGCCATACCTCCGAAGTTATTTGATAAACACGTGGAGTCGATGGGTATTAGATACAATCGATATTGGCACTAGAGCAAGTGGGAGATTTTTTAGGGGTTGGTGCTCATAGCGCCAATTCCCGGTTGTATTTAATATTTATGTAAAACATTGTTATCATTAATAATATATGCAGTTTCTATAATATAATCTATCTTTCTATATGGTAAAGACGTAATGACCATAGAATGATTAGTCATGGTACAGTTACAAAAGCGTCGCAACTGACATTGAGTAGTATCATGACGTTGTCATTCTCAGATAGTTCCTGGTCAAGGTTTACACTACATAGTCAGTAAAGTAAACCAGATGAGACCGGTACATGTCGTATACTGGAATATATGATTCCAATTGTTTCTCAATGAACCATAAGTCTTGGAGACTAGTATAGACGTGTGGGTGTTTATAGCGAATAAACATTGAACGACTCACCGAAGATTCTTAATGGATGATACACCAGTGTCGATAAGAATCTTCTTGGGTTGAGTAGCACTTGTGATTCTTAGACTTGAGATGCCATTGTGGGCACATGAGACATCTTCTACACTTAGACGGCAGTCACGTCACCGATCTAATTTGATCAGACCTCCGCCTGTTCGTTGGGTGTAGATAGATCCTCAGGGTGTCCTATGTGTATCAAGATAGGATCCGTCAGTTCTGTGTACCAAAGCATATGTATTCCATATGATTAGAAATCAGATAAAAACATGGGCCCGTGGTAAAGTTTAAAAGCTAGTTCTAAACATTCTTTTGAGATTGCTAATAGAATAGTCGACTGGATAATCCCGATAAAGATTTGACGTTTACATATATAACTCTGGGATTTATCTGGATACCTGTGACGGAGGAATTATACATTTGCCAGGACCTCGACCTGTATGATTCAGCGAGATTATCCGTGATCGTCATAATCTACGGGTGGATAGATTATGGACACGAAATTTGATTTCGTGACGGATATACCTGAATCTAGAGAGTCTCAATAATGAAACATACCCGTAGAGCACTAGAGCAACATTAATAAATAATATTGATTATTTATAAAGTCGTTTAAAGGTTAAACACAAGATACGTGCTAAGGGACAAGATAGTCATTTGATTAATTATTGTGTATTTACATTTAATACTTGATTAATTTAAATACACATTAATTAATAGTCAAATTGAGATATTTGACTTATATCTTAAATGAATATATGTATTTGATATTTAATGTAAATATAATACATATATTTAATATATTTGTAATTAATTAATTAATTAATTAATTAATTAATTAATTGTTAAATGATTAAATTAATTAAAAATATAAATATCTTAACTTTGGATACTTGTTTTAAAATGATTAAGTTGCCTTTGTTGACTTTATTAAATATCTTTAAAGGTGTTTTTAGATATTTATATTAAGATAACAAATGAATTTGAAATGAAAATTTGGTATATACATTTGCAAGGGTTTCGGCCAAGGCAAAAATTGGAGAGGTATATATTGTTTTCATTTATTTCTCATTTGTTAACCTAATACATTTGACATAAACTCCATTAAAGGAAACAAAGAAAGCAAGTGATGAAGAAAAGAAGAAACCAAAGAAAAGCTTCGATTTTGTAAGTTTTTCAAACTTACCATTAGAAAGGAAATTGTTCCTTAGGATATAGGCAACATCTTGTGATGTTCTTAAGTTATTATTTTCTTTATTTATTGTGTTTTTTATGATGGAAATTTTTGTTGAAAGTGTTGAGCATGTATGATTAAGAAAGCTTGTGACTATTGTAGTTGTAACTATTCTTTTAAGGTTTTGGAAACCATGTTGCTAATCTAGAGTTGTTGAACCACTCTTAGATGACCTATATTTGATCTTGAGTTGTTTCATTGTGTTGAGACTTGGATTGGATGTTAGAATGATGATTGAAGTTATTGATTTAATGTATTGGTCTAATTTGTCCAATTTGAGGAAATTGAAAAATTAGGGTTCATGACTAATTCCAAATTTGGGGATTTTCATATATGTTATGTATTTGTATGTGTATATGATGCATATAAAGTTTCATATTGATTGGATTACATCTTGATATGTTTTGAGACATGAAATGACAAAATGCACAAACTCCCCATTGTGATGCATTCGGCCATATGAGTCAAATTTGGGGATTTTATTGCTTTTGGTGTTTTTATGATTTGAGCATGCTAAGTTCATCTTAAAAATGATTTAGAATCATTCAAAATTGATTTGATCAATTTCGGATTAAAATGAACAAAATACCAAGTGTAATGGCAATTCGATAAATTCATTTAAATATGATTTATTGAATTTTATTTTCATAATTTGATTATTGGATAATTAAATAAATATATTTATTTAATTAATCCGAGAAAAAGTTTTGAAATCTGAAAATCAGATTTTCACCGCTTCCGCTGCGTTACCGGATTCTGCCCCTAAATAACCCATTCATAAACACTGAACGACTCACCGAAGATTCTTAATGGATGGTACACCAGCGTCAATAAGAATCTTCTCGGGTTGAGTAGCACTTATGATTCTTAGACTTGAGGTGCCATTATGGGCACATGAGACATCTTCTACACTTAGATGGCAGTCACGTCACCGATCCATTTAGATCAGACCTCCGCCTGTTCATTGGGTGTAGATAGATCCTCAGGGTGTCCTATGTGTATCAAGATAGGATCTGTCAATTCTGTGTACCAGAGCATAGGTAGTCCATATGATTAGCAATCAGATAAAACCATGGGCCCGTGGTAAAGTTTAGAAGCTAGTTCTAAACATTCTTTTAGAGATTGCTAATGAAATAGTCGACTGGATAATCCCGATAGAGATTTGACGTTTACATTTATATCTCTTGGATTTATCCGGATACCTGTGACGGAGGAATTATACATTTGCCATGACCTCGACCTGTATGATTCAGCGAGATTATCCGTGATCGTCATAATCTACGAGTGGATAGATTATGGACACGAAATTAGATTTCGTGACAGATATACCTGAATCTAAAGAGTCTCAATAATGAAACATACTCGTATAGCACTAGAGCAACATTAATAAATAATATTGATTATTTATAAAGTCGTTTAAAGGTTAAACGCAAGATACGTGCTAAAGGGACTCGATAGTCATTTACCTAATTATTGTGTATTTACATTTAATACTTGATTAATTTAAATACACATTAATTAATAGTCAAAATGAGATATTTGACTTATATCCTAAATGAATATATGTTTTTGATATTCAATGTAAATATTATACATATATTTAATATATTTGTATTTGATTAATTAATTAATTATTTAATTGTTAAATGATTAAATTAATTAAAATATAAATATCTTACATTAGGATATTTGATATAAATGATTTTTAAGTTGCCTTTGTTGACTTAATTAAAATATCTAATAAAGTGTTTTTGGATATTTAATCAAGTTGATCAAATTAAAGTGAAATGAAAATGAAATTAATAAACTTGTATTTGGCTTGGTGATTTTCGGCCAAGGCAAAACTTGTACAAGTATATATTGTTTTTCATTTCATCTTATTCTTAACCTAATACACTTTACAAAGAAAAACTCCATTTAAGAAACAAAAAGGAAGCTTGAGAAAAGAAAGACAAAATCAAAGAAAGCTTGGATTTTAGTAAGTTTCTTCAACTTACTATTAGAAAGGAAAATGTTCCTTAGGATCTAGGCTTTAACATATGATGTTCTTAGGTTATTTCTTTCTTTATTCCTTGTGTTTTTGTTGATGGAAGTTTTGATGGAAGTGTTGAGCATGTGTGATGAAGGAAGATTGTGACTATTGTAGTTATAAGCTTTCTTTTAAGGTTTTGGAAACCATGTTGCTAATCTAGAGTTGTTGACCCACTCTTAAATGACCTAGATTTGATCTTGAGTTGTTTCATTGTGTTGAGACTTGGATTAGATGGAAGAATGATGATTGAAGTAATTGATTTAACCAATTTGGTTTAATTTATCCAATTTGATGAAATTGAAAAATTAGGGTTCATGACCAATTCCAAATTTGGGGCTTTTCTTATATGTTGTGTATTTGGATGTGTATATGATGCATATAAAGTTTCATGTTGATTGGATTGCATCTTGATGTGTTTTGTGACATGAAATGACCAAATGGACAAAATGCCCACCTTAGGAGGCATTCGGCCAATGTAAGAAAAAATGGGATTTATGTTGCCCTTGGTGTTTTAATGTTTTGAACATGCTAAGTTCATCTTAGAAATGATTTAGAATCATTCAAAATTGATTTGATCAATTTCGGATTAAAATGGACAAAGTACCAAGTGTAAGGGCAATTCGGTAAATATGTTTATTTAATTAATCCGAGAAAAAGTTTTGAAATCGGAAAATTTTTATTTTCTCGCTTCGGCTGCGTTACCGGATTCTGTCCCTAAAAACCCCTACAAATAGGCTATCCTATCTCCCTGAGCCTCTAACTCACTGACTGTATACATCACTAATAACTCGTCTCAAATATAACTTAAGCATGGGACCATTTCCCAAACTCAATTTAACATAAATATATTATTTTACTCATGTCATGTACTCAATAGTTCTCCCTAATACAACCCTGACAATGAATACCCAAACATATTATATATGCAATTTTTACTATATAACATGCATGATGCATGATTTTACATGACTCTGACTGAACTGTAACTCAATATGGTGGACTCAGACCCTCTAGTGAATGCCATCAGTACTCATCCTCCCGAGCTCGTCCTCCGGGTAAACCTGCAAAAATAGGAAACTAAATGCGGGAGGGTTAGATCATTTGAACGATATAAGTGAGTGGACGATTAAAACAAAAACTGATGTACTTTTATAAAAACTTCTGGTTTTAAAACCAAAACTGTCATCTTTTCTGAAAAATCTTTTCTTATCAGAAAACACTATTTTTCCTGCAAAACTTTTATGTGAAAGTTTTTCCGTTTGCAAACTCTGAGTCTTTTTTGTGAAACTAGATTTTCTTTCTAAAATTCTTTTATAAAACATTCATTTATGAAAATCGTATTTCTGAAAACCTTTTTTCTGAAAATCTGTCACTGAAATCTGTTACTGAAAAACGTGACGCATGTGGGCGTTACTTATCGTCATCCCTCATATGCCTAATTAGAGCCAAGAATGCAAATCCATGATATTGGGGCGTTACATATCGTCGTCCCCCAATACATGCCATTATCTAGTCCATGAATCTAGGGTCTATGGGAGTTACGTATCGCCGTCCCCATAGTCCTGAAATCTGATAGTCTTGGGGCGTTACATATCACCGCCCTCTAAGCCATTGAAATTAGGATCTAGGGGCGTTACGTATCGTCGTCCCCCTAGTTCTGCTCTACATGTGCACATGTTCTGTCCGTCAACTCCATAAGTTACATACTAAGGTGGGATTTTTCCCCATTCCTCTAAAACATAAGATCATGCTTTGAAAACATCTCTTTTCTAAACCATTTCTCAAAACATGCTTAATCAAAATATAGCTGAAAGTGAACTTGACTAATGCCCTAAATGCGAAAGGTAAGTCTGATATGACAAATAACATAGTGAAAATAAACTTAAGGGAAAAGTGTCCACTCACAAATTTGGAATCTGGCTGGCACTACTGACTTTGCCGAAATAAAAATACGGTTCATGTGACGATCTATAATTAATAAACTTGATTAGAAAATGGGTTGAAGAATACATTACGGAATTAGGCTAAATTTATCTATTTAAGCACTTTCCATCACTTCAATGCGTATCTTGCGTAATCACAATATAACATATATATACGAGCTGATATGAGACCTTTAGGGTGTGTAACAACCCCGATATGGGAGATGTTACCGGCAAGGGATAGAAGTGCAAACCCCATAAGCCTTTGACTAACTAGCTGTGTTCTGAACTATATGAATGCCATGTCATGCATGAAAACTATAACTAAATCATCATAGACTACTTTTACTACTCATAAAATGCATACTTAGAAATACTTCTTTACAATATTTAACAGACACTTATAATGACTACCATAATATTAATGCATCCAAACATTTTGACTTCGTATTTGACTCTTATGCTTTGTGACTCTGTACTGGTGGACTCCATCCCTAGTGACTGCATCAGTATCCATCCTCCCGAGCATCGTCCTACGGGAATCCTGCAAGACAAGAAAACTGGAGGTGGGTTAGATCGTCAAACAATCTAAGTGAGTGGACTAAAGATTAGAAACCGATAAAATATCTTTAACCATGTTTCAAGGAAACATGTCTTCATGAAAACTCTATTTCTGAAAACTTTCTGTCTAAAAACTGTCTTTAAAATATTAGTTCTGAAAACTCTTTACTAAAGTCTAGTTTCTGAAATCTGAATACTGAAAATCTGAAAACTATATACACTGAAGATCTGGTAATTAAAAATTGTTTATAAAAGTCTTATTTCTGAAAACTAGGTGTGAAAAATCGGAAAACTATGTACTGAAAACTGAAAACTGCTCTACGTCCAGGACCATAACTCAATTGGACGCCTCTCTACACCCAGGACCATAACTCAACTGGGTGTACTCGATGCCCAGGACCATAACTCAACTGGGCATCTCTGAAAATCAGGATTTCGGGACTCTGTAGCCCCTAGTCCTGCTCGAGGATCTGAGAGCGTCCCCTCAGTCCTCCACATGTGCACATGCGTCTATAACCGTCAAATCCAACTGCAATGGTTACATACTGGGGTGAGGTTTTACCTCATGCCCCGAAAAACATGAAAATTATGCTGTAATCATAAAACTGTAATACCGTTTCTTGAAAAGCATTTTCTTTCTCAAAGCATAATTAAACATCATAACAACTGAAAGAAAAGTTTCTAACGCCCTACATACTGGAAAAGTAAGTTTGGATTATAAAGAGCAAGTAAATCAATCAATAAAATCAATTTAAAGAAAGAATTTCCACTCACAATGATCAAGTCTGGCTGAGCTGGCACTAAATCTTTGATCGCAAGGAATTGAGTTTCCTGTGGATAAACTATGGTAGAAACTTGATTAGGATCATCGTAGTCAAATAACTTCGGAAATTCTAAAGATTCATCCGTATGACATGGATTCAAGACTTATATTAACCATTTCTTAGTATAGGATATGTTTATAGACTAATTCGAGACTCCAAGGGTGGTCTTGAATGCGTACGAGTAGAGTTTAGGAAATGTAAAACTATTTAATCACGTTTTTATTATGGCATCGCGACGCCGGCCTTGGCGCATCACGACGCTTGCGAAGCAGATTCGTCCCTGTCTTGTGTTGAGTGTCGTGACGCCAGGCCCGTGTCGCGATGTTACCTGGAAAACCAGGATTCTGATTTCCACTCTCAACTCACACCCAAATCCAAATCTCCCATTTTTACTTCATTCTAACACTTTCAAACCACAATTCAACATACAAAACATCATTTAATACTTAATTTCCATCATCTAAATCATCAATCCACCATCAACCAATTCTTTACCTATTATATAAATTCTTCCAATGCTTTACCTAAACTTTAAAATTCCTTAATTTTCCATTGTTTTAACTATGAATAATCATGTTATCATCATCAAATCAAATCCTCTATCACTAAATGTATTAATTTGTTAAGGCTTTAAAGTTTCAAACAAAATGGATTATGGATTCTTACCTCATTTCTCTTAATTTTTCCTTCACTTTCATGGTTGCTCCAAGTCTCCACTCTTCTTTTCTTCCCTTCCTCTTCTCTCTTTTCCCTTTCTTCTTCTCTTTTCTTCTTCTCCTCCTCTCTTTCTTCTTTCTTCCCTCTTTTTTTCCCTCCATTTCTCTACGGTTTTGCTTTTCTTTCTTTCCCAAAATTTGAAATTTGGGAATAGTGTTTCATATTTATAATAGGACCCTTTAGATATTTTGCAAGGTTATGGAAGAGTGTGGAATATTTGAGAAAGTTTGAGATTTTTGCATCTAGGTCCGTAGTTACTATTCATTCAGATTTTTACTTGCGTTTTTGACCCAATTCTGGTCTGATTTTGGAAAAAATTTTAATGCAGAAGTTGTAGGTCTCGGTCTAAGCTTTCTGACGATATAAAATTCATAAAATTCTGAGTTCGAATGAAAAAGTTATACCCAAAATACTATTTATGGCTCAAAAGGGCATACCGTACAGTCGTTTCTCAGGATCTCGAAAAATTTACCGATCATTCCCAAAGTCTTTTTATGACTATATGTGAACCCCATCATGATTTATTGTATGTTCCTTTGCCCCTTATATAATATTATGGTCGTAGGTAGCAGTAGAAATTACCAGTCGTTACATGGTGGCCTTTAACATGTTAGGGTGAAATTGAATTGAACTAAAACTGATTTGGGGAAAATTTTGCTCACGCGTCGTGACGCTCACACAAGCTGGAAATCTAGTGAGCATCCTCTGTCTCCGCATCGTGACTCAATTTAACAGTACGTTTCGCGACGCTCGCATTCCAGAAACGAATTGTGACAAAAATTTTCAGTATGCGTCGCGACGCCCTCCAAGATTTAAAACTTGCTTCTCAAAGTCTATCTTACCCAAAATGCACCACAACACTTCTATATCAAAACCATTACACAAATCATTCTATTACGCTTCAACTTCATATATTCTATACCAAATTATCATCCTCAAGCAATCATTTAATCTCATTTTAAGGAAGATGTACTTAATTAGGATTTTAATTGGTTGTGTTAGATTTTTGTATGATTATAGATTTTATTAATGGATTGTTTAATTCCATCCAAACTCTCACATATTTTAAAGAATTATTTTATCAGTATTTTATAGATTTTAACAAATTCATAGATTTTTTTAATAATAAAAAATTAAAATTAAAATTTGATTAAACAATGAACAAATGAATAAAAATTATTTCAACTGTAAATTATAATAATGAAAATGAAAGTTGAAAAACATAAGGCTTGGTTCTAAAAGGGAAAGTAAATTTCAGTATTTCACAAAGAATCCACAGGTTAGGGTGGGTCCAGGTTTTACCAAGCCTAGCCCGGGCGATGTCGGGCCGGGCCGGGATTTTCAGAAAATGAATTTTTATTTTTATTTTTGAAAAAAATATTTATTTTTGAATTTTTTAATATTTAAAAATGAAAAAAAAAAGAATTTCCATATTTCTAGCGTTTTTTTATTAAATTTTTAAAGTTTATTTATAAATGTATGGGTTTAGAATAAATTAATTTATATAATTTAAAAATATTATTCTATTAATAATATCTTATATAAATAAATAAGAGATTTCAATAGATTTTTTTATTCTTTAAAGTCTTTTGAAATTCATCATGAAATTTTTTAAAATCAATTGACTTATGGATATCTTCATATAAAAATATATTTTTTTTAAAATCATAACAAATATAATAAGATTTTAAAGAATTTTTTAAATCTCTGATTGAACACTCATATATTTTAAAATATAAAATAATCATGTATAATCTAAATTGAGTACACACTTTTAAGTGTTGATTATTTATTATTGATAGCCGTATATTGATATTAAAAGAAATATGGGAAAAAATTAAGAAAAATTTCCTTATAAAAGGCCTAAAATGGGAAGTACAATTTGGAAGTCTTTACACAGCTTACAAGGCAAAGCTTGAAGCCTGAGACTGAGAATGTGCATTGACAGTAGTACTTACTGTCAACTCATAATCTTGATTCTGAAGTTTCTTGAGGGGGTATTGCTACAATACCCTTGGGTATCAGATACCCAAGTATACATGGCAAAAAAGCCCGAGGCCCGGCCGGCACGATTCGGCCCGGCCCGGCCCGGGCTTAAAATAAAATAATAAATATTTTTAATTATAAAATATATATATTTATATAATAAATTTCTTATATTTATACTTTTTTATAATAAAAAAATCTGGTCCGGACTTAAAATAAATAAATAAATATTTTTATTTATATAATATATATATTTATATAATAAATTTTTTATTTTTATAATTTTTTATAATAAAGAAATCGGGCTCGGACCAAGCCCGGCCCGAGCCCGAGCCCGACCGGGCCGGCCCGGCCCGGCCCGATGACAGCCCGTGCCGGGCTTTTTTCGGGCCCGAGCCCGGCCCGTTGCCATGCATATACCCAAGGGTTGGTAGCATAAAACAAAAAAAAATTTGAAAGAAAGTGGTTGCCACTACCGGTTGCAACCGGTAATTCTCAAAAAAAAAATTTAAAAATAATTTTTTATTATATAAATTATAAAATATTAATAAAAATAAAATTATAAAAAAAATTATTGTAAGTTTTTAAAAATTTATTTTTAAAAAATACTGAAAAAATAAAATAATATAAAAAATTTATTTTTTTATAATACTGATAAAATAAAATAATATAAAAATATATTGCATATTTATTGGTAAAAGTTGCACGTTTAATGCTAGGGGTTGCATATTCAACGGTCATAGTTGCAGGTGCGATTTTCGAGGCAGATGTAGTTGCATGTTATTGTTAAAGTTACAAGTCCAACGGTCACATTTTGCATGTTTATTGCTAAAGGTTTCATCTTCGAAATATTGCATATTTATTGGTGAAAGTTGCAAGTTTAATGGCGGAGGTTGCATATTCAACGGTCATAGTTGCAGGTGTGATTTTCGAGGCAGATGTAGTTGCATGTTATTGCTAAAGTTACAAGTCCAACGGTCACATTTTGCATGTTTATTGCTAAAGGTTTCATCTTCGAAATATTGCATATTTATTGGTGAAAGTTGCACGTTTAATGCTAGAGGTTGCATATTCAACGGTCATAATTGCAGTGCGATTTTCGAGGCAGATGTAGTTGCATGTTATTGCTAAAGTTACAAGTTCAACGGTCACATTTTGCATGTTTATTGCTAAGGTTTCATCTTCGAAATGTTGCATATTTATTGGTGAAAGTTGCAAGTTTAATGGCGGGGTTGCATATTCAACGGTCATAGTTGCAGGTGCGATTTTCGAGGCAGATGTAGTTGCATGTTATTGCTAAAGTACAAGTCCAACGGTCACATTTTGCATGTTTATTGCTAAAGTTTCATCTTCGAAATATGCATATTTATTGGTGAAAATTGCAAGTTTAATGGCGGAGGTTGCATATTCAACGGTCATAGTTGCAGGTGTGATTTTCGAGGCAGATGTAGTTGCATGTTATTGCTAAAGTTACAAGTCCAACGGTCACATTTTGCATGTTTATTGCTAAAGGTTTCATCTTCGAAATGTTGCATATTTATGGTGAAAGTTGCAAGTTTAATGGCGGAGGTTGCATATTCAACGGTCATAGTTGCAGGGCGATTTTCGAGGCAGATGTAGTTGCATGTTATTGCTAAAGTTACAAGTCCAACGGTCACATTTTGCATGTTTATTGCTAAAGGTTTCATCTTCGAAATATTGCATATTTATTGGTGAAAGTTGCAAGTTTAATGGCAGAGGTTGCATATTCAATGGTCATAGTTACATGTGCGATTTTCGAGGCAGATGCAGTTGCATGTTATTACTAAAGTTTCAAGTCCAACGGTTTCATTTTGCATGTTTATTGTTAAAGGTTTCATCTTCGAAATATTGCATATTTATTGATGAAAGTTGCAACTTTAATGGTGGAAGTTGCATATTCAATGGTCATATTTATGCGCCCTACCACAAATATTAAGTGATCTTTTCTTAAAAATTATTTAATTTTTTGTTTTTCAAGTTTAAAATATTTGTTGCATCTTTTAAGGTTGAAAATCGATTCCATAATAAATTAATCAATTTTCTACTTATTTATTTATGTCAATATTAAATTCGGTTATAATTACTACACTTGGGACATACATCTACTTATCATCTTTTAAGGTTGAAAGTTGCATCTTAATGATTAAATTGCATATTAATGGTTTGAAGTTGCATGTATTGGTTATATCTAACAATTACAAATTATTCACTTATCATGTTTATTACTTCGATTCGATCTCGAAGTCATATGAAATGTATTTATTATGAAAATTAATTTTTATTAGTTATTCGTGTATGATTCGTTTTATTATTTCTTTTATCAGTTATTGGTATTTTCAATTAAAATTCCAGTAATTATGGCTAATTACCTTTGAAAAAATAATATTTCGGATATTAACTAAAGTTCATGAGCATGGAGGAAAAATTTTAATTCTTTTTTTTTTATAAATAACTATTATTTCATATGAAAGGTAATTAGTATGAAAATGAGCATGAAGTAGAATTCGCTTTAACCCGAATGTGAGTTTCAAACAATATATTCGTTTAATCAATTGGTCGATTCGATTTACAGTGTTTATTACAGTTATGGAATACGAATTTAACATCATGAATACGTTTATTCGTTACTGAATCGTTTTATTATTTTCTTTGACCAATTGAGTTTTAGTTACGATTCGAGGTATTTTTAATAAATATATAAATTACATGTGTTATGGTTTATTTTTCATTAATTATATATGTTAATGAGCATGCATATGAGTTGGAAAAAATCGATTTCGGATTTCGTGTTTAATTATCTTAAACCAAGCCGAGATGACTCTCTGTCCTTAAGAACTTATTAGCCCTGTCTTGGTGCTCTACGTATATTGTTGCTAACGTCATCTCAGGATTACTTGGATTCCTCTTAAGGCTTATACCCCTTCCATGCACCATTTGGAGTCTATGAGTGTTCTTCTAAATTAGAGGACATGTTTTTTTTTCATTATTTCAAAGTAGCAATATTATTTCCTCAACTTATTAAAGATATAGTTTAAGGCAAATGATAGATTTGATATTGCTGGAGTAGGTAGCGAACATATATTTTATAATATCTCTCGAGCATAATTATATTATTAGTTGGGTCAAAACTAAAATTAAAATTCATATATTTGACTTTAATGATGCTGCCATTGAAGAAGGTGAAGTGATTTTTTAAAAATAATTTGGACAAAATAAAGAATTTTACATTTTTTTAACTAATATTTATTGTTTCAATCTCAAGATAACAAAGAATACAACAATGTGCATTATGGGACCCAAGCAAACCATTACCAAACTTACCAACCAAAACCTGCAATTCAATTTGCTTATTTCCCAAATCTACATAGCAAATGAACTATATCTATATATACCAAATGAGACCAGCTCCAAAAGGGGACTTCTTGATTTTCTTTTCTCTTTTACTTGAAGTCAACTAATAAGGGAATTTTGATGCCCAAATGGAATATTTGATTACCAAATGCTACCAAGTACCATGGTTTATCAACCTACTCACTTTCGGTAGCAATCCTGTCTGAGGCGAGGCCACCCATCTTGCTAAATGAAACCGATGGTGAACTTAGGTCACCAATGTCACGATCAGCATCATCCTTTTTTTTTTTTTTTTTTGCAACGACCAGTCGGGCAATGGTGCTTCGGCAAAATGGGAACACTGGAGGTGTTAGGCATGCAGTTGTAGGGTTTTGCTTCTTGTGGCAGCATAGGGCTAGTATGCATCGTGCACACATCTGGTGGCCACAATCTTGGACTTTAATTTTACATGCCTACTGAAAACATATGCAATATAGCTCTGCATCGCTAGCCTGCATTGAAAGAGAACAAATCAATATCATCCTTTTCAAAACCAACAAAAGTTAAAATAAAAAGTTCACAAAATTGCAACAGGAAAAACAAAATAAGCTCATGCTTATTTTGAATTCCATAGTCACATAATCCATTCTAACAGATTGATCGCTTATATATATTTTTTGTTTGTTTCTTTGTAACCCTACATGAGTTAGCCTTAAAATCATGAGAAAAATTAAAAACAATATACTTTGTATCGTTTTTTGTTTTTGTTTTTATTCCTTTACAGAGTTGAGAGTTTCATCGAACAACAAGATGCTTGCATACTGCCACGAGTCCATCATCATGAATTGCAAGAAATGTCATTAATGCAACAACAAGTTCATTTGAAAATCTTTCAACTCATTTGAAACTTTCTATTGGGTCAAGTAGTCATCTGAATTCATAAACGAATTATGCCAATGAAGCTAAAAAATTGAAAGATTTCTCAAGTGAGCAGCTAAAGTTAGCCATGGCTGAAAAGACATATGTTGAAGAGGCTAGGCAAGAAGCAAAGAAACATATAGAGATGGCTGAAAAGGCATATGTTTCTAGGTAATTTCAAAAAATTTGACGCCCTGTTTCAATTATGATTGATATTTTTTAATAGAATTAATAAAATATATACCTCAGAAATATTGTGCTCCGACATCAGAATATGATAGAGATGGAAGCGAGTATGTAGTACTCTTTAAAATATTTTTCTCTCTCTCATTGTTCGCTTCCATCAGGTCATTTTCTAGGAGATCTTTTGCCTTCTGATTAAGCTCACTTATGAACTTCAGAGATGATGGCCGGACTAAAGGCTCCGCAGATGCAGGATTTAACAAAGCTGCGCAAGCTCCGTGTTTGTAATTCAATACAACTGTATATTGAATCATCCTACATAGAGATGACCTTATAACAGCAAAAGAATTAACAGAAAATCTCTAGGAAACTAAATCAAGAGAAAATACATAAAATGTATGTTTTTTTGAAGAAAATTGATTGCACAATTTGGCTGCAAAAGATACAGAGACACAATCAATTGATAAGAATTATAAAATGATCAACTTTGTATTCCTACGAGTGCAGCTGTTCCAACACTTCTGGTCATTTGATAGCCTCAACTAAATTTATAATAGCATGATAAGAACCAACACGACATTTTTTGCAACTGAACTTTCACAAGACATCCAAATGTGCCATTTTTATATTTATGTTCAAACTAATAATTTGAGATGGCAATAAAGAAACAACTACAGAATGCATTACATGAAAAACAAAATAAATCAAAGAATGTGACCAAAAAAGAAAGAAATTAAATATTACCCAGATGAATCTTTATGAAGATGATCTGCACCACACGCCAGCAGTGCACGGATGCAATCAATCGATCCCCCTCTAGCTGCCAAGTGAAGAGGAGTGCTTCATGGGCAACTTTAATCAGCAATCTATCAATCAACAAAACAAATATAACGCCTAAATCAACAATAAAAAAAAATCATCACAACTTTTACCCAAATCCACCGGCTGAAGCACAAACTAAGAGCACCATTATCTAGCAATATATGTACACATTCAGACCGTCTTTGACGAGCTGCCAAGTGCAACAGCATCCCTCCCCTGCCATATCTAATGTTCACAAATCTTGCATATCCCATAAAATCCAATCCCAACACAACAATTATATCAACCATTAATAAGCCAAAATTTATCTATTTATCTAACAAAGATGTCAATTCTTAGCCTACTAAATGAGGAGTAGTTTTTCCTGCAAAGGACTAAATTATTCTACTAATAACCGGACTAACTAGAACACAAATAAAAATCATAGGGGCTCTAACTTCTGCACTAAATATTTTTGGCTAAAAATGTCGGAACAACAAAGAGGAAAAATTGAAGTGTGTCAAATTCGATTACCAGGTTAACAAAACAAAATACATTGACCTTTACCTTTTCAGCTCAGGGTGAATAGTGATGATGCGGATCCATTACATCGATCCTTCACAAGATCAACATAAAAATAAAAGATAAGGTGTAATAAATTTTCTACCTCCCCATCTTGATTTCCAATGAAACCATTTATGTCTATTCCTGAACTACAAAAACACGTGATTAAGAAGCCGACAACAATTCTCTATTTTAAAAGCTCAAGATATTTTCCAATAACTGCAATAAAATGTCAAAGACAATATGAACTCAAGCAAAATATGTACAACAAATTAATTAGTTGGATTATATGTATAAAAATAAGCAGAGGTAAAATGAATAAAATTGGAAAAAAATAATTAATAAATAAATAAACCCATTAGAAGACATGGCCGGGGTAGCATTGACAAAAATTCAACTAAAACACTTTTAAGTTATTTGAATTTTAGGAACAAAGTTAGTTATCAATGGACTAGAAAAAATCATTAGTGTGGCATAACCTCAACATTTTTCAAAAAAAAAACTGCAATAAAGAAAAATTACAAAATGTGGGAAAAGAAATAAAAGAAAAAAAATACCTACTTTGATTCTTGTATTTGAACTGCAAGAGCAAGGTTTCAGAAAAGCAATGATAAGGAGCAACGGTAAGAGCAGCGGTGGGGAGAAGCAAAGAAAAATACACATGAATTTTAGGGTTATGGTGAGTAATCAAATGGATAGATTTGTCTTATTGGAGATTTTTGTTTACCGGCTATTTAAGTTTCAAGTCACAAAATAAATTATCATTTATTTAATATTCATTTAAACCTTAACCGTTGGATCTCAAACAATTTAATCTAATGGATAGAATAACATGGGTATTAGATACCCAAGGGTATAGTAGATGCGCCATTGAGGAAGATAATTGTTATCAAAGTCTTCATGCGTAAGCTCCATCACCTTCTTAATTTTTGTTTTAATTAATTTTTTTTCCTTTCGCTTCATCAAAACGACATCTCTTTTTGTCATTTTCAGCTAAATGTTTGCATGAGTATTTTGGCACTTGAAAAGTCAAAATTCTTAATTGCTGATGAAGTTTCAATGTGGGTTTATTTATTGTAATTGTAATCTTTTTTTTTTTTTTTTTTTTTTTTTTTTCTTATGATGAAGGTTGGAGAAAGAGTCAAAGATTTTCTTCAACTTGAAGTATTTTGAGGAAACCATAATCAATGGTGAATGGGAAATTGCAGAAAAGTATCTTTCAGCATTCACAAATATGGATGATAATAGGTACTCAAAGAAATTGTTCTATGAGTTGCGAAAGCAGAAATATTATGAAGCCTTGCACAGGTATCGACAAATATAACAAAATCAGAAACTTTGTGTTTTCTTGTTTGGATTTCTAGGAAAATTGAAACATGTTCTGAGTGTATGTTTGGGATTGTGGTGTTTTAGTGGCACATAAAATCACTTCGATAGGTGTTTGGTAAATGTTAGCCATCAACTGAAAGTGGGTAGTATTAGTAATAAACACTTTTAACTATTGTGCTTCAAAAGTTGAGCAGAAAGACAACTATTATGAACATACCTTTACGTTGTGGGTTCAGTTGGTAAAATCGCTTGGGTTCTATGCCGTCAAAAGCAGTAGGCTGGGCAAGGTGTTTTAGTAGTTCAACCCGCCGAGAGTTGAACAGTCAAATATACAGAAAATTTAAACAAAATGTACCGTAAGTTAGTTTAAGTAGTCTGCATGCCAAAGAGGCTTGGGATGGTGTAATTGTATTCATTAGTTTGTTTGGTTTCAATGTTCTTTTTCCCTCCACTTAATAGTTGAGAGGTCAAGATGAGCAAAAAGATAGATTGAATCATAGAAAGAAACTTTATTTAATTAATTTTTTTTTCTATCTTGATGATTGAAGTTAGCAGTGCAGTGTAGTTTTGAATCTTTATAGTCATTATGTTTGTTTTGCTTCCTCAATGTGTGTAGGGTTGCTTTTTGCAGGAATGACCATACCGGGGCTGTTAGCATTTTCCTGAAGGATTTGAAAGTGTTCCCTGTTTTCCAAAATAAATTTGCTGGTGAATTAGCTGAGATTTTAGATTTAAAGGGTTTAAGGCATGATTGAAGCTTTTCAAACATTGTTAATTATGACACACACACGTATTTGAAAATTTTCAATTTTAAAGAAAATTAAATATGCAGAGAAAATGAAAAATTGTCCTATTATACGAATACCACATCTGCAAGGGCTAAATTGCTTGATGTTCTCAAAATATTGGTCAGGAGAAATCGTGTATTGCAAGATAAACTTATGTTTCCTTGTGTGAATAAATCAGCACTCCTTTCGCTCAGCGTTATTAAAGGCGCGCCTCAGGAGAGGCGACTGGCAATGCGCCTCATATACCATCGGGCGAGGCGACACCACTCAGGCGTGCGCCTAGGCCTCGACGCCTAGGCGCGCGCCTGATTGGTCAAGAAAAGGCGCGCCTTAGGCGCAAAAAAGGACCCGTTTTGTATTTTTGTAACCCACCCAAGCCCGGCCCAAAAACCTAAAAAACCCAACCCAAATCACAATTTTTTGACTTAAATCAAAACCCTAACTGCCGATTTTGGCATTAACAAAACAAAGCCCTAACTCTCCCTTACACTCTCCTCTCCCCCCCCCCCCCCAAGCCCTCTAACAAGTAATCAAAAAAACCCTAACTCACGATCTCCCTCTCCCTAAGGGCTAAGAATAAATCTCTAAGAGGTATGTAAGATTTTTGTTTTCTATTTTGTTTTTTAATTTTTTTTTGGATTGCAGCTGCATGCTGCTGCTATGTATATCACAGCAGCAGCAGGCTGCTGCTGCTGCGATATACACAGCAGTAGCAGCCTGCTGCTGCTGTGATATTCACAGCAGCACAGAAGCTGCAGGCTGCTGTGATATTCACAGCACTGACAGCAGTCTGCAGCTGCTGCTCCAAAAAAAAAAAATTTGTTAATAAGATATTAGGAAAGAAGATAATAGTGATGAAGCGTCAAGTGAAGAGGAGTTAGAAGACAGTTTCGAATTTGATGATGAGGACATGTAGTTGGATTGAAATATTGGAACTTGAATTTATTTTGATAAATTTTGTTTTTGAATATGTAACTTTTATGCCATTGGATATGAACTTTTATGCTCTTGGATATGAAGTTATGAACTTTTGTTTTAGATGTGATTATATGAAGATTGGAATCTTGCTTTTGGTTTTGGATATGAACTTGTAATTTATAAATGAAATTTAGGATAAGAACTATAAAAAAAAAAAAAGTTAAATATCATTTATGGCTAATTGATAGTGTGAAACAATCTTATGCATTGTTTTTCTATATATTTTTACATATTTTGTTATATTTTGCGCCTCACATTCCTCAGGCGCGCGCCTTGCGCCTTGAGGCGCGCGCCTAGGCTCCAGGACCTTTTGCGCCTCGGTGCGCCTTGCGCCTTAAATAACACTGCTTTCGCTAATCAGATGCGTTTTCCCAAATTTTGAAAATGGAAAAAGAAGTATGAAGGTAAACCAAATATTGTCCATTAGTTTTCTTTTATGTTGTTTCGTTGTGACTAAATTATTATTCTGAAAATCTGTTTCTGTCAGTATTTTTCAGAAGTGAATATTTTACTCAAAATTTGCGACTGCAGTGGGATCTATTTGGTCCTTTGATATGTAAATTTATTTTTCTGCAGGAAGAACTTATATACTTGATACTTCAGTTTCTAGATGAAGAAGGATTCAAGGAAACACTTCACAAGTACTCTTTGCTTTTTGTTTTTTCGATCGTTTGGTTTCTTCATATACTTTTATGATTAATTTAGCTTCTGTTGGTGAAGTTTGGAGCAAGAATCAAAGGCCTTCTTTAATATGAATTTCTTCTGGGAGTATGTTTTTAATGAAGAGTGGGCTAAGGCTGAGAAATACTTCTCAGCATTCACCAAGATTGATGATAACGTGTACTCCGCAAAAACTGTTCGCTGAGATGCAAAGGCAACACAGGTAGGTCTAAGTTTCTTCCATCCTTTGGGCTATTGAAAGATAGATTTCCATCTCTCAGAAATTTTGAAGATAGAGTTTTGATATTCGCTTGATCACGGGTTCAAACCCTGGAAACAATATAAGAATGCGTGTATCACGACTTTTCCTAGACCCTGCTCATAGCGGGAGCCTTGTGCACTGTGTACAACCTTTTCTTTTAGAGTTTTATCTCACAAATGTTCAAGTACTGTTGCCTCCCTGAAAGAGCATTCCAAAACATTTGTAGCCTACAGAACAATTGATTGAAATCTAGTAGGACAAAATTTATTTTGCAATAATCATATGATCTTTTTTTAGATTACCAACCCTAATGAAAGAATTGCTTGCAGGGGTAAGCTTCCACCTGAGAATGCTACAAGGAATTATTTACGTGACACTCTCCAAGTGCTGTTGGAGAAAAATCCTATTTTGCTCGGCAAACTCAACTTTCCCAGCATGGAAAGATCAAGACTCCTAAAAATAATTAAGCTGGTGTAAGTAAATTAAAAGACTTTGCTAGTTATTACTTGATTGCAAAATTGAAATCTTGGTTATTTAATCAAATTTCTATTTTCTATGTGCTGCAGTATGGACTGGTGGGTTCCTTATTGTGAAAGTATAAAACCTGATGCTAAAACCATTTCACTAAAAGACATTCCGACGCTACCTGTTAGGGACTACGACAATTCAAGGGGCGCAGCAGCTGGGCCTGAGGAAACTTCCAGGGGAGGCCACAATCCAACAGGTCCATTAAGGGAGAGGCCTTCAAGCTTGCTAATCTATGAGAGGAGAAGAAAGAGGGGACCATCCGAGAACAAAGGCATGATGTTTGTTGCTACAGGAGATTTGTGTGCGGATTTGGGGGATGACGTGGCAAGAGTTGGCTACAACCAAAGGGGAGACACATCTACATCAAGAGGGGAGAACGTGAAAGGAGGGCAGCCATTACCTTAATCATTTTGTTTGTCATGGGGGAATTCTGGGCTGTTAAGCTTTTGTGGGGATTTCTTGTTAAGCTTTCCCAGTATTGTGTTTAGTTATATTCTGTAAATACTCTTATGCAATTAACAGGCTTACAATTACATGAGATTTATAAATCAAACTCTTGTTATTTCTTGCATGCAAGTCTTTCAAATTATAATATCTATAAACTGATCCGACTTGTCGGATCCGATCTAAGGGAACATGACCACAACTAGAAGGGATAATAGGGTTGACAAATTGGAAAGGATTATGGAAAGAATAGAAGGGGAAGTGAATAGTTTGAGGAGGGAAATGGAGAATCTGTCCACGGGGATGCAAACATTATGAGGAGACATAAAGGAGATTAAAAACTAGTTTAAGGAAATGGAAAATCTAAACCGGAAGATAGAAGTCATGGATGAGTTTCTAAATATAATGATGCAATGGATGAGGGGCAAGGGGCAGGTGCAGTGTCGGAAAACTTTCAGCGCATCTGAGGATAGAAATGAGCTTGAGCGGACACACACTAAACCCCCACCCATTCCAGTAGATACTTCAGAGAAGCCACGAGCTGTGGATGTGAAATGTGAGGAAGACGATACCGAAAGGCGTATGATGCTGAGGCGGGTGGAGCTCTATTTTTTCGATAGTATTGACCCAGTGGGTTAGATGACCCGAGCTGAACAATTTTTCAAGATTCACCAGATGAGGTCAGATATGAAAATACCTCTGGCGATGGTTAGCATGGAAGGAGCAGCAATCCATTGGTTTCGTTGGGTGAGGAAAAAAAATTCCATATATAACATGGGAAATGTTCACTTATTCTAATTGTTTAAATGATTCGCAGAGATAAGTAACTCTAATCCTTTTGAGTTCTTTACTAGGCTAAAGTACGAGAGATCAGTAGACAAATATGTAGAGCAATTTGAGAGGCTGGCATAACATGTCATCGATCTACCGGAGGATCAATTTATGGGCTATTTCCTCAATGGGTTGAAGGAAAGCATACGTCGGAGGGTCAGCGTGTTTGAGCCAAAGAAAATGATAAGAGCCATTGACTTGGCAAGGATGCTTGAGGAAGAAGTTATGAGGGAGGGAAGGAACCAGAGAACTGTGGGGCAGAGGGACGTCTCGGCAACAACGTGGGTGAAGAGTGGGCCAATGCAAGGCAGTGGAGGTACCATGAAGAGGCTTGGGTTTGGCATTGGTTCAAGGCTCAGTGGGCCTAATTCTAGAATAAGTGTGATGGGTCATGGCCACGTTGCTACCAGCTCAAGTCCAGCTTTCATCAAACAAGATCGACCTCAGTAAGGGATCGGGTCAAACCAGTCCTCAAACCGACCTTCCTTAGGAGGGTTCTCAGGGCGTGCAAATGGGGGAAGTACCATGCATGATGGGTGTAACCTCTGTTGGGTTTCTATATTTAGTCCCAAGATCAAATAAGCATAGAATGATGAATGAATAAAACTAAGAAGCATGTGGAATCATACTTACATAGATCGGTTTGGATGTGATGCTCAACAAAATTTTGTCCCCTCCTTTCAAGTAGTATTCGGCCAAGGGAAGTTTTTTTAAGAAGATGATGAAGCTCCAAGTTTTAAGGATTCCAAGCTCTAAGATTACCTTCCCTATCACCTTTGTTTGATCCTTTGAATGTGCTAGCAAAAGATGAAAGAAAAACAACTCCAAATGGTCCTCCAAGGCTCACGGTTTTGTTGTTTTTAAGAGAGAGAATGGTTTTGTTTTTGTTACTTGTTTTCTAAAAACAATAATGAAAAAGCTATACAAAAATTTGGTGTTTGATTTCCAAAAGTCAACACCAATTTTGGCTCCAAAATGGCATTAAATGCCCACACCTAACTCCATCATGAATAGTGACTAGGTGTCTTTCACCAAAAAGTGACTTTGACACGTGATGTGACACGCGATGTGACTTGTGGGTCCCAGTCGATTCAAAATACGAGTGGGCCCGCAAACACTTCCGGGCTCGGTTTCGCTAATTCCGAATTAACGAATTTCTATTGCGACGTAATTAAATAATTATGCCTAGCGAAATTATTATTCACGTCATTAACGAATTAATTTTAAATTAACTCGTTTGCTTGAATTAAAATCCAATTTTAATTCCGCGTCGAAATCCAATTTCGTTTAATATATCGAATTTATTATTCTGTCGATTAATTCCAAATTAATCTTTCTCTCTCTTCAAATAGTACTTTATCCCAGATAAAGTTTTCCGCTATTAATCCTAGATTAATAAAGTTCGAATCAAACGTCATTGGTGAATCTTCGGGAAGTGACCCAAGAGATCCATGGATATGTTGGCAGTAAATCCGGTCGTCGGACTATCCGAACACGTACGTACCAAATACTACGTTTTTACCGATTTACGAGACAATGTTGGCTTTCAGCAAAGCGCCATGTCTACCCATTTCTCCAGAAATATTCTTAATGGAATAAACGATCTTTATCAGGCGTAGTATACGTAGTATCATGTATAGCGATCCAATATCGAATGATCACATGCTAGGCCTGGGGCTGGAGAAGTGTCTGCCCCGTACGAAGCATATATCGGATATCATGAAACTAGTCTCTTTGAATCAGATAATCCTAACCTTGTTATATTATCCTGATGGTTGCAACACAATAGAGAACCAGTTCTGTATCCCTGCGCGATCATCATCTCCATATGTTTGAAGTGATATTTCCGTCTTGACATCACACCCAATACACTACGATTCTCAATAAACCCAGAAGAGGCGTACACAGAATCTGTTAAAGTCCTGGACGACCAAAACCAAAGTTTACCGATTGTCGCAAGTACTAGCGATGCAAGTCTCAGGTTAAGACCAAATACACCTACCCTGAAGCAGACTCCCATAGACACATAGACATACTACCAATGGGATTCCGCGGGGTCTATCCGGAGCGAAGCTGTTTTCTGTACCATTGGTAAAACACAACCTCCTATCGCACTTGCATAAGTATCATATTCTTAAATATATGAGAACTATGTCGTTATGCCCTCACAACGCGCACAAGTGCAATACTAGTCTATTCCGCATTATCGATGTCCAATCTCGATAATACTACGACTATGGATATTTAATGATTAAACCTTTATAGATTGATACTGTCTCATATCATCTCAATCCAGAACTAATCATATGGACTTTTATCATTCACACATTTAAGTAAACTAATTACGAAACGATAAAAGGCAATTTCATTGTCACATAGTTAATTTTGTATAAAAACACAATGTCTTTTTACAAACAGTGACGCTATGGGTCATAACTGTCCAACAATCTCCCACTTGGCCTATAGCCAGTCACTCAAGCATCTAATACCTGAACTATGTACATGTTGCTCAAACTTTTGCTGAGGTATAGCTTTCGTCAGCGGATCTGCTAAGTTGTTATCTGATGCGACCTTCTCGATCTTCACATCGCCACGATGTATGATCTCACGAATCAGATGGAACCGTCGAAGAACATGCTTGGACCGTTGATGAGACCGTTGTTCCTTAGCCTGTGCTATAACCCCGTTATTGTCACAATATAATGGAACGGGCTCAGCCGCTAACGGAACTACTCCTAATCCAATTAGGAATTTTCGGATCCAAATTGCCCCCTTTGCTGCTTCTGCTGCAGCAATGTACTCCGCTTCTGTTGTTGAATCGGCAACAGTCTCTTGCTTCGAAGATTTCCAACTCACTGCTCCATTATTCAAACAAAATATGTACCCGGATTGCGACTTACAGTCGTCTTTGTCGGTTTGGAAACTTGCATCGGTATACCTAGTTACCTCAAGTTCTCCATCTCCATAGATTAAGAAAGCATCCTTAGTTCGTCTAAGACACTTAAGGATGTTCTTAACCGCCATCCAGTGACCTTCACCTGGATCGGCCTGATAACGACTACACATGCTCAAAGTATATGATACATCAGGTCGCGTACATATCATGACATACATGATCGATTCGACTGCCGAGGCGAATGATATCCGACTCATGTTGTCTCTCTCATCTTGAGTTTTAGGACACATGTCCTTAGATAGATAGACACCATGTGACATTGGCAACAGTCCCCTCTTGGACTGATCCATGTTGAATCTCTTCAACACTTTGTCAATGTACGTACTCTGGGAGAGTCCAAGCAGCTTTCAAGATTTATCCCGGTAGATCTTTATTCCCAGAATAAAGGCTGCTTCTCCCAGATCTTTCATGGAGAATTTCAATGAAAGCCAAGCTTTCATCGACGTTAACATGGGAATATCATTGCCGATAAGTAATACATCGTTAACATAAAGGACAATAAAAGTCAGTGCTCTCCCACTAACCTTCTTATATACACAAGGATCATCTTCGTTTTGAATGAAATCATATTCTTTTATGATCTCATCAAAACGTTGGTTCCATGACCGCGATACTTGCGTCAGTCCATAAATGGACCGATTTAACTTACAAACCTTGTTTGCAAGTCTAGGTACGATAAAACCGTAAGGCTGTTGCATATAAATATCCTCCAAAAGGTTTATGTTAAGGAAAGCGGTTTTAACGTCCATCTGCCATATCTCGTAATCGAAATATGTAGCAATAGCAAGCATTATTCGAATGGATTTAATCATGGCAATGGGTGAGAAAGTTCCATCGTAATCGACACCATATCGTTGACGATACCCCCTTCGCTACAAGCCTAGCTTTATATGTTTTTACGTTGCCATCCATGTCGATCTTCTTCCTGAAGACCCATTTGTAACCAATAGGCTTTACGCCTTCTGGTGCATCAACCAGTGTCCAAACTTGGTTGGTGTACATAGAATCCATTTCGGCCTTCATGACTTCTTGCCATAAAGCGGAATCGATATCTTGTATCGCTTCCTCATACGTAGCCGGTTCGTTATCCTCAATGAGATTTATATCCACATGAGGTGAGATAAGGAACCCATACCTCTCAGGTTATTTCCAGACTCTCTCCGACCTATGTGGTCCTTGTGTAATCGAAGATTGTGGTACAGTCTCATTCCAGATGGACTGTTCATGTTCCGTTGAGGATTCTATGCCAGGAACAGTATCACTCCCATTTTCATCGAGTTCTACTTTCCTCCCACTAACTACTGCATTTAAGAATTCCTTCTTAACGAAAACCGCATGTAGAGCAACAAATATTTTGTTCTCTTGTGGGTGATAGAAGTAATATCCTTTGGATTCCTTTGGATATCCTACGAATAGGTATTTATCCGATTTGGGTTCAAGTTTTCTACCTTCCAAACGTTTGACGTATGTCTAGCATCCCTAAATCTTCAGGAATGAGAAACTCGGTTTCTTTCCTGTCCATATCTCATACGGAGTCTGTTGAACAGATTTTGACAGAACCTTATTCAAAATAAGAATTGCATTGTTTAATGTAGCTCAGTGCGACTCATCATAGACCTTACCATGTCCAACAAAGTACGGTTTCTCCGTTCGGACACACCGTTTAATTGCGGTGTTCCAGGAGGAGTCCAATGTGAAAGAATACCATATTCTTTCAAGTAATCTAGAAACTCATTGCTCAAGTATTCGCCACCACGGTCCGACCGTAATGTCTTAATACTCTTGCCGGTCTGTTTTTCAACTTCGTGTCGAAACTTTTTTGAATTTCTCAAAAGTTTTCGACTTGTGTCTCATAAGATACACATAACCATAACGCGATGCATCATCCGTAAATGTTACGAAGTATTCGTATCCACCTCTAGCCTGGCTAGACATGGGCCCATATACGTCACTATAAACGAGAGCTAACAGTTCAGTGGCGCGTTCACCTTTACCGCTAAAAGGTGATTTAGGCATTTTGCCTAATAAGTAAGATTCACAGACGTCATATGAATTTGGATCAAATCCGTCCAAGTACCCACACTTCGAAAGTGTGGATATGCGAGTCTTGTTTATATGTCCCAGACGATAGTGCCACATATAAGTTTCATCCTTATTACTCATTTTAAGTCTTTTGTTTGTTACATTATATATTTGAGATTGATTTATATTCAAAATATAAAGACCATTATTTGCAACAACTGAAGGGGTTATTTAGGGGCAGAATCCGGTAACGCAGCGGAAGCGGTGAAAATCATATTTTCCAATTTCAAAACTTTTTCTCGGATTAATTAAATAAACATATTTATTTAATTATCCAATAATCAAATTATGAAAATAAAATTCAATAAATCATATTTAAGTGAATTTACCGAATTGCCCTTATACTTGGTATTTTGTTCATTTTAATCCGAAATTGATCAAATCAATTTTGAATGATTCTAAATCATTTTTAAGATGAACTTAGCATGTTCAAAACATCAAAATACCAAAACAATCAAAATCCCCAAATTTGACTCATATGGCCGAATGCCTCACAGGGGGGGTTGTGCATTTTGTCATTTCATGTCTCAGAACTCATCAAGATGTAATCCAATCAACATGAAAATTTATATGTATCTTATACACATCCAAATACACAACATATATGAAAAGTCCCAAATTTGGAATTAGTCATGAACCCTAATTTTTCAATTTCCTCAAATTGGACAAATTAGACCAAATACATTAAATCAATTACTTCAATCATCATTCTTACATCCAATCCAAGTCTCAACACAATGAAACAACTCAAGATCAAATCTAGGTCATCTAAGAGTGGGTCAAAAACTCTAGATTAGCAACATGGTTTCCAAAAACCTTAAAAGAGAGTTTACAACTAGAATAGTCACAACCTTCCTTCACCATACATGCTCAACACTTCAATCAAAACTTCCATCAACAAAAACACAAAGAAATAAAGAAAGAAATAACCTAATAACATCATATGTTGAAGCCTAGAACCTAAGGAATATTTTCCCTTCTAATAGCAAGTTGGAAAACTTACTAAAATTCCAAGTTTTCTTTGATCTTTCTTTCTTTCTCAAGCTTTCTTTTTGTTTCTTCAATGGAGTCTTTCTTTGTAAAGTGTATTAGGTTAAGAATAAAATGAAATGAAAAACAATATATACTTGCACCAATTATGCCTTGGCCGAATTTCACTAAAGCAAATACAAGTTTATTAATTTCAATTTCATTTCACTTTAATTTGATCAACTTGCATAAATATCTAAATAACACTTTATTAGATATTTAATTAAGTCAACAAAGGCAACTAATATCATTTACACCAAATATCCTAATGTAAGATATTTATATTTTAATTAATTTAATCATTTAACAATTAAATAATTAATTAATTAATCAAATACAAATATATTAAATATATGTATAATATTTACATTAAATATTAAAAACATATATTCATTTAGGATATAAGTCAAATAACTCATTTTGACTATTAATTAATGTGTATTTAAATTAATCAAGTATTAAATGTAAATACACAATAAATAGGCAAATGGCAATCTAGTCCCTTTAGCACGTATCATACGTTTAACCATTAAAAGATTTTATAAATAATAAATATTATTTATTAATATTGCTCTAGTGCTATAGGAGTATGTTTCATTATTGAGACTCTCTAGATTCAGGTATATCCGTCATGAAATCTAATTTCGTGTCCATAATCTATCCACCCGTAGATTATGACGATCACGGATAATCTCGCTGAATCATACAGGTCGAGGTCATAGCAAATGTATAATTCCTCGTCACAGGTATCCGAATAAATCCCAGAGATATAATCTCTATCGGGATTATCCAGTCGACTATTCCATTAGCAATCTCTAAAAGAATATTTAGAACTAGCTTCTAAACTTTACCACGGGCCCATGGTTTTATCTGATTGCTAATCATATGGACTACCT
Source organism: Zanthoxylum bungeanum (assembly GCA_019454045.1). Lineage (NCBI taxonomy): Eukaryota > Viridiplantae > Streptophyta > Magnoliopsida > Sapindales > Rutaceae > Zanthoxylum > Zanthoxylum bungeanum. The sequence goes on from SKCR01017124.1 coordinate 88,046, forward strand.
ATGCTCTGGTACACAGAACTGACAGTTCCCATCTTGATACACATAGGACACCCTGAGGATCTATCTACACCCAACGAACAGGCGGAGGTCTGATCTAAATAGATCGGTGACGTGACTGCCGTCTAAGTGTAGAAGATGTCTCATGTGCCCACAATGGCATCTCAAGTCTAAGAATCACAAGTGCTACTCAACCCAAGAAGATTCTTATTGACGCTGGTGTACCATTCATTAAGAATCTTCGGTGAGTCGTTCAGTGTTTATCCGCTGTAAACACCTACACGTCTATACTAGTCTCCAAGACTTATGGTTCATTGAGAAACCATTGGAATCATATATTCCAGTATACGACTTGTACCGCTCTCAACGGGTTTACTTTACTGACCAAGTAGTGTAAACCTTGACCAGGAACTGTCTGAGAATGACAACGTCATGATACTTCTCAATGTCCGTTGCGACACTTTTGCAACTGTATCATGACTAATCATTCTAGGGTCATTACGTCTTTACCATATAGAAAGATATATTATATTATAGAAACTGCATATATTATTAATGATAATAATGTTTTACAGAAGTATTCTCAAAGAAATACAACCGGGAATTGGCGCTCTGAGCACCAACCCCAACAATAGTGCAAATTTCTACATCATTTTTATACACAAAACACCCAGTGTTCCGAAATACAAAAGTATACCCATATTGGGTTAACATAGATACAGATATAATATTCCTAATCAAACTAGGTACATAATAACAGTCATTAAGTTCAAGTACATGCCACAATGGCAGTTCCAAAACAAAAGTGCCAACGGCCAAAACAGCGACTGGAGTCCCATTTCCGACACGTAGATCAATCTCCCCTGAGGCCAGTCTCCTGCAAATCTGCAGATCATGCACATTAGTACATATATGAGTACCACAATGAGAATCAAAAATCCAATTTTTAAAACTAGAAGTAGTCATGTTTATCTCAATAACAAACATACCTGAGGCCGGTGCCTTGCCCGCCTTTATCTTCTTCTGGAGCGCCTTGTACTTGCGGCAGTCATGCTTCCAGTGACCCCGCTTGCCGCACTGGAGGTAAATATCCTGAGATTTGTCCTTAGGCTTCCCGGAAGCCTTTGACGCTTTGCCCTTGCTCAAACACCACCAGTCACCTTAGGCCAAGCCATGAGTGACTGTGATGTTTGAGCAAAATACGCCTCGCGCTTCTTGCCCTTGAGAAGTTCATTCTCTGTTTCCTTCAGAATGGATATTAACTCTCCAAGAGTGTCGTCCTGGTTCATCATGTTATAGTTCATGATGAACCCACTTTAAGTGTCAGGGAGAGACTGTAAGATCAAATCTATGGAAGTCTCAGTCTCAAAATATATCCCCATCTGAGGAAGTTGCTCGATGTCAGCGATCATTTGTGCCACGTGGGACTCAACAGACATGCCCTCTGTCATACGAGCTCGGAAGAGCTTCTTTTGTAACTTATATCTCTGCGATCTCCGGTTAGACCGGTGTAGATCGTGCAACCTCTCCAACATATTGTAGGGATCCAAGTCTCTTGTTTGCCGGCGGAAATGCTGAGTCATCGTGGCAAGCATAATAGACTGAGCAGTAGAGTTATCATCGCTGTGAGTCTTCCAAAGCTCCAGCTCAACTCCCTGATCATCTCTGGGCTTAGGCCCAAGAGGTCTCTCTATTGTGTATAGAAGCCTCTCGGATCCAAGGGCAATCCTTAGATTCATTTCCCAATATGCAAAGTTCGTGCCCTTAAAGACATTTTCACCCATGATAATATCGCGGACACTGTTCTTTCCAGTCATCTTGATTACGATAGTCTAACTATCTAATCAACGATATAAGGGTACAGTCTAACTGTTACAAGAAAAATAACAATGTATTATTCCAACTAATATAATAATTTTGACGAAATAATTTAAAAGCGCGTAAAGCTAAGTATCTGAATGAAATTGCAAATTCAATACTAGCCTTCCACTATTTTTCGGCGAGCCTCTAACCCTCCGTCGAGTACTCGGGAAACCCAATTTCCTAGTGGGCTAGGATCCCGTTAAATAACACACAACCTTGACTTTGGCCAACAAACTGTATGATATTTAACTAGGTAGATCTCGAAGATCAATTGGATCCCATCCAATTCCTAGATCCGGTAGGTGGACATCCAAGTCCGAAACATATATACAATATATATGCCAATATATCCAATATATTTTCCTAATATTTTTCCTCTGAATCAACTAAGCCTTGGCTTTGGCACAACAAGCTTAATGATTCCAGTTAAGCAGGACTCATTGACATGGAAAGCTTCGTAATCAATGTCGATGGACAAGAAGTGATCTTGACTTTGGCCAAAAAATCACAACTTGGACAAGACATCGATATGGAACAAAACTTTCATGATTCAAACACATTCGTAATTGACAAAGGCCTTGACTTTGGCCAACAAACCAATGCCAATTTTGGATCTTGAGTAAGAATAACTCAACGGAAGGAAATATCGCTTAATATGTTTTGAGGTTCAGAGTGGCAGAATTATTGGAATCATTCATGGTTTGAAGAGCCACCACATTTCACAGAACCACATTTTCCATCTTATCCACCACCCTCTACCTAGGATCATCACAAAGAACCAGAACCATGGTTGACATGCTCAAAGATTTGTTCAAGAAACAAGACAAAAAATTGGATACAATGCTTGAAACATATCAGAATCAACTCGAAAGTATTCAGAGACAATCATCATCCATTCAGAGAAAGACAGATCAAATGAGGCAATTAACAGAAAACCAGAGCTACATACCTCAATAATTGTTTTCAGATGACATTGATGAAGCCTTCGAGTACCAATTATTTCACAATGACACTTCAACAGAGGAGGAGGCTGAGCAGTATCAACAATCAGAGGTATCGGTTCAGGAACCCAAATCAGCAAAGTCTCTGTTTGATTTTTATTATTCGGATTCTGACAAGGATGAAACTGATCTATTTGTACCAACTGCACCAACAACAATTGGGGATGAAATTATGTATCCTCAAAATGAAGATTTTGGAGCATCCATTGCACAAATGTTTGAAGAAGATCTAACTGAACTAGTCATATCAGAGGATGAAGACCTAAAATATGACATCTTTTTACATCCTCAGGTTGATACTTATGAAGCATGCATTTCACAGATGACAAATGAAGAATTGAATGCGAAAATCCTAAAATACATATGTGAAGAAAAGATGGAGTAAGAAGCAGAGCAAATGAAGGAGCAAATGTCTGACCTTATTGAAGATCCAGTGAATTCAAGAGAAACATCATTGTTTTGGGGAGTACAAATCAAAGACATCACCCAAAAGCTTGACAGAATGGAACTTCCATTCCAAGTCAAGCACCATACGAGACCTCCTGATTTTCTTTCTTTCTTTTCAGGAACTGCTGAAGCGACAAAGTTTAAAAAGATGACACGAGCATTGAATAAGACAAAACTCTTTTTGCCACCTTATCATTGGAAGAGACCATTCAAAAGCAACGCTCATGGGATTGTCTTTAATCGGACATCCAAAACGACGCTAAAACCTCATTGACAAATAAATTTCAGTCACGTCTGGCTGAAGACGAAAAATTTAGCGCTAACAGGGAGGCAACCCATGCAATTTGTTTTAATTTATGTTTTCATAATTTGTGTATACATGTTGTAGAGTTTTTAATTTTGTGTGTTATTTTTGTAGGGAAAAGCACAAACAGAGCATTTAAGGAGGAATGGTGTTTGGCAATCACAAAGATGAGAGCAAATTCAATAGCGATGGCTGAGTAAGGAATGAATTCATGAGACGCATCCTGATGAATTTATACTAAGCGAGTGGCGTATTGCGTACACAATTTTGTTGCCTTAATAATTACTTTGATTTGTTTTTTTTTGTTATTTTCTTTTATTTTCGCCGACAAGTTCTAAACTTTTTGACTTTTCACAATTTATTTTAACATTCATCTAATAATTATCATTTGTCAGGTAATAGTGCTACTATTACTCACCCATTTTCAAGTTCTATAAATTCAGCTCTACATTTCTCTCTTTGACACATCCAGATATACATCCAAATAAAAGAGAGAAAATGGAAGCAACTTCACAGCAGGGATTCAAGCGAATTTATGTTTTCTGTGGATGGTAATAAACCAGAATTCATTGAGGCTGCAAAAGAATTGGGGCGAGTCATGGCTAAGAAAAATATGCACCTAATATATAACGGTGGCAATCTTGGATTAATGGGAAGCATTTCAAAAGCTGTTCAGGAATGTGGCAGACATGTTTTGGGAATCATCCCAAAACCTTTGGCGGACGAACAATTAATTGGAACAACAAATGAGATGAACACATCATATCAGTACAAGATATTTTCTTGAATGCAACAAAGGCCGAGGAATTAATTGACCAAATCCTAGCATTTGAACCAAAAATCGACCCCATTTTTTTCAAGTTGAACTGGTCAGATATCGATCGTGATAAGAAGCATAAATTGGACATAGATCTTAATCGGTAATTTTTTTGGTGAATTTCAGCTAACCAAGTATGATCTTCTAAACTCTTCTTCTACTGTTTAAGACATTGGGGACAATGTCTCATTTAGGTTTGGGGGAGGGAATATTTGATTAATATCTTGTTTATTTTAGGTTATTTTTATTAGATTTTTAGTCTAAATTTTTTTCGAAAAATAAAAAAAAAAATTGAAAATTTTCAAAAATTACAAAAATATTTTGCGTTTTTTGATTTTTTTTATTTTGACTAAAAAGGTGAAATTGGTGAGAGATAGTTGTGTAAGGAGTTCCCACTCTTGATACGTATTTCAACCCATTTTCGAAACAAGTTAATTTTTGTTTATTTCATTTTGAATTATTTAATTTGTGAATTCTCCATAAAACTGACTAAAATGAATATTCATATGCTCAATTGACAAGTATTATCAATATGCATAGTAACATACGGACATGAGTCGTAATTGAAAAGTTTGTAATATTCAGTGCTCTAGTTTAATTGGAGGAAGCATCTATAATTGGCAATGGAGTAAAAAAAAAAAAGAAAAAAGAAAGAAAAAAGAAAAAAAAGAAAAAAAGTGAAAAAAAAACGTCTGAGATCTGAGTTATTAAGTCCGTATGGGTGTTTTAACACCTAGTGCCCTAAAACCAACTGGTTTGGGAGTCACTGGCCCAAATCTCGCTACATGGATCGAAGATGTTGCAAATATATATATATATATATAAAGTCTGAGTAATTAAGTCTGTAGGGGTGTCTTAACACATGATGCCCTAAATCCAACTGGTTTGGGAGCCACCGACCCAAAGCTCGCTACATAGACGGAAGGTATTGTATATAACAAAAAATCAAAAAAATCAAAAATCAAAGAAAAAAATCAGAAAAATCAGAAAAATTATTCCATCACTGCAAAAAGGTGTGAATTCTGATAAAACTTTAGGACAAAAATATTAGCCTCTTATCAATTGCACTTGTGACTGTTGTGGGCAAAAATGAGTTGAATAATACTTTGTTGGCTGTGTATATGGAGAATGATAATTAAAATCAGAAACTTTACTTATTCGGTAATTTAGAAAGAAACAAAACAACTAGTAACTTGGAGTAGATGTTTCACCTGATTAGTAATTAACTTTTTTGTTCTCTTTTCTCTTGTCTTTTTTCTTTTGTGTGCATTAGTTTTAACTTTTTTTTTTTTACTTTTGTAAAATGTTTGTGGGTATCATTGCTGTAAACCCTCATGACCGGCGTAAACACACACGTATAACGCAAGCGTACGTATCGTTCAAGTAGTATAAAAAGTATCGATCCCACGAGGACATAAAACCTTTTTGTTATCAATTTATTGGGCCAAAATGATTACCAGTATCTAACAAGTTGTTTGATTGATTTGAAATGGCGACGATTCTAAATTTAAAAGTAAATGAAATTGTTTTAAGGTTGATTTTAAGAAAATTCAATATTAAAAACTATCTAGGGTTGTGATTTATTCCAAAATTATTTAAAGATGAAGTGGTTATCTTATAATTGGGTAAAATGTTGATTTATTAACCTGAAACACTAAATTATGTAAAAGCCTCTTCCGATGGTCAATTACAAATATCCAATTTAACCTAATTGAACCATATGTCTATGTCAATCAAATTATCTGGATTCATTAAGATTAAGTTCCAATTATGGTTACCCTCGCCCGACAGGTATATTCCTATCCTGTAAGGAAATCTATTAAAGGGTTATCTATCCTCAAAGAAGATCGTGGGTTACTGAGTCTGAGATCTTAAACTTAAAATCCCTATGTCTAGTTCATTTTAAGTTTACCTTATCAATTTTATTAATGGCCGGTTAATAAAAAGCATTAAGATTAAGACTCAATAAATAAATCTTTATATTACCCAAATTATAATTTAACCCTTATAAACCGGTGATATTGGATTTCATCACAACCCTAGATTACTAACTTAGTTATGACACATAGGTAGGGCTAGTAAAAACTTAAAAGACATAAAATGAAAATGCTGAAAAGTAATTGCGGTGAATTAAAATGCTGAAAAGTAAATTACAAATGAAATAAAATGCTAAGGCAAAAGGAATTACTTTTACTACTACTAAATTAGATATCTCCCATAAAATAATATATAAACTTGTGATATATATTTTACCAACCGACCAATCTGGCGGTATCCTGATTAAGTCAAATTAAGTCCAACCAGCCATATAGGTGGTAATATTTGTCCATAATCCAGCCATAAAGGCGGTACCAAAATAAATTTACCAACCGACCAATATAGCGGTATTCCTTTATTAATCAGGTTCAAACCAACAGAAAATAAATTTACCAACCGACCAATATAGCGGTATTCCTTGATTAGTCAGATTTAAACCAGATTAAAATTAAATTACCAACCGACCAATATAGCGGTATTCCTTTATTAATCAGAATTTTAAATAGTAAATATATTATTTTTAAGGGAGATTAATCTAAATAGCAATAGTAAAATAATTACCTTTTACCCTAGCATAGGGAAGTTACCACCTCATAGTGAATAGTAAAAACTGTAAAATAAAGAAAGTAAATTATTATTATTACAGAACGTAATTAAAATTTACAAAAATAAATTAAAAGAAATTTAGAGAGAGAAACACTTCCTAATTACATAGAAGAAGTGAGAGAAAGGTGTAATGAAAACTGAAAATTCGCGGCCTATTTATAGCAAAAATAATTTACTGTTCGGGCACTGTTCGCGCATCGCGACGCCAAGGAGTTGCGCGTCGCGACGCTCATTTGTTGACGTGGCACAATGATACGGCGACACGTAGCAAGGCGGCTGACTGTGAAAGCGACACGTGTCAAGGCGGCTAATTCTCAATTATTGTGATGACGTCATGCTGACGCGACGACGACGTGGCGATGACGTGGCATGACACATGGCAAAGTTGACTCGTTGACCGATGACATGGCTGATGACAAGGCGACACGTGTCAAGTCTGAGTGTCGGCAGCATATGATGATGACACGTGGCACGGCGCACGTTAGCAGATCGGATGTGATGGTGACACGTGGCACGCGCATTTTAGCAAAGTCAAACTTTTCAAATTGTTGACCTGTTGACCATGGCGCATTTTAGCAGAACCGGCGCACGATGGGCGTCGCGGCGCGCAGTGTTCCAGCGTCGCGACGCGCAAAAGACTAAAATATCCATGTTGACGCATTTTTGTCCGGTTTTGCCCCAAATTGCCTCCAGTGCTGTCCAAACTTTATTTATCTGCAAGATAACAATAAAACACATCAAAACGTTCATAAAACTCGAGAAACTATTCAAAATATTAAGTTAAATGAGTGGGAAATAGTGATATAAATACCACTCATCACACCCCCAAACCTAACATTTTGCTAGTCCTCGAGCAAAATACAGAATAAAATAATATAATAAAATTTAACTAAGCCACTTTCGTAGGGATCACGGTTGCATTTAGCATATGCAACAAGCCTTTAAACCCCTAGGTGTCCCTAGTGGACGAGTGTAGTCTCGTGAGGGTTTACAGCAATGATACCCACAAACATTTTACAAAAGTAAAAAGGTATTAAAACTAATGCACACAAAAGCAAAAAGACAAGCGAAAAGAGAATAAAGAAATAAAGAAAGTGACTAATCAGGTGAAAATTCTACTCCAAGTTACTAGTTGTTTTGTTTCTTTCTAAATTACCGAATAAGTAAATTCTCCGATTATCTTTACCATTCTTCATATACTCAGCCAACAAAATATTAATCAACTCATTTTTGCCCACAACAGTCATAAGTGCAGTTGATAAGAGAGTAATATTTTTGTCCTAAAGTTCTATCAGATTTCACACCTTTTTGTAGCAATGGAATAATTTTTTGATTTTTCTGATTTTTTTTTTCTATTTTTTATTTATATACAATACCTTCCGTCTATGTAGCGAGCTTTGGGTCGGTGGCTCCCAAACCAGTTGGCTTTAGGGCACCAGGTGTTAAGACACCCCTACGAACTTAATTACTCAGACTTTAGATATATATATATATATATTTTTTTGCAGCATTCTCGATCCATGTAACGAGCTTTGGGCCAATGACTCCCAAACCAGTTGGTTTTAGGGCACTAGGTATTAAAACACCCTTACAGACTTAATAACTCGGATCTCATACGTTTTTTTTTTTTTTTTTTTTTTTACTCCATCACTATTTAGAGATGCTTCCTCCAATTAAACTGTAGCACAGAATATTACAAACTTTTCAATTTTAGCTCATGTCCGTATGTTTCCATGTAAGTTCATAATACCTGTCAACTGAACATATGAAGATCAATTTTAGTCAGTTTTAAGGAGAATTCACAAATTAAATAATTTAAAAGGAAATAAACAAAAATTAACTTGTTTCGAAATAGATTTAAGATACGTCTCAGGAGCGGAAATTCCTTACTCGGCTATCTCTTACCAATTCCACTTTTTAGTCAAAATAAAAACACAAAAAATGCAAAATATTTTTGTAATTTTTGAAAATTTTTCAATTTTTTTTTAATTTTCGAAAAATTTTGGACTAAAAATAAAAACAACATACAAACTAAAAATAAGGTACTAATCAACTATCCCTCCCCCAAACCTAAATGAGACATTGTCCCCAATGTCTTAAACAGTAAAAGAGAGTTTAGACGATAATACCTGGTTAATTGAAATTCTACAGGAAATTAAAGGTTAAGATCCAGATTAACCCGACGTCTCTTACCACGATCGTCCCCAGACCAATTTATCTTTGAAATGATAGGGTCAATTTGTGGTTCATAGGCTATGAGTTGGTCAATTAGGTCTGGAGCAGTTCTGGCAGTAAATAGGAGTTCTTTCATAGGTTTTGAAACGAACCCATTTCTCCGAGCATCATCAAGAAACACACAAAGAAAATCATAAAATCCATCAACATTAAGTAATCCAAGAGGTTTCTGGTGTATGTTCAGGTTCGCCCAAGATAGTACAATAAAAATTTCCTCCAATGTACCCAAGCCCCCTGGCAAAGCAATAAAAGCATCAGCACGGTTAATCATTTCTACCAGACGTTCAGACATACCTGGCACTATCAGTTCCTCTCCGTTAGTTGGTTCAATAAGATTTGCCTCAGCTAAGGGTTTTGGGACGATTCCCAAAACATGACTGCCTCCTACCTGTACGGCCTTTGAAACGATCCCCATTAATCCAAGATTTCCTCCACCATATATTAAGTGCATATTCCTTGCAGCTAATACTCGACCCAACTCCTTTGCCGCTTCTATGTATTGTGGTTTAGTACCAACACTACTACCGCAAAACACACAAATGTTTTCAACTCGTCTTCTTGAAGTGGCTTCCATTTTTCTATGTATTTTTTTTTTCTCAACTCAGGATGACATCAAAGGTACAATGATGAGTTGAATTTATAATACCTGAAAAATGGGTGAGTAAAAATAGCACAAGTATCTTCCAAATGACGATTAGTACAACAATAGTAAAATAGATCGTGATAGTCAAAGAAGAATCTGGATCCTGTCGGAGAAAATAAAAGAAAATAACAAAACAAATTAAAATTATTAAGAAAAGACAAAGAGATATAATATGTGCAAGAAAAGTAACGGCTTGATTGACATCTATGTGTCAGGGACAAGCTTCCCATCCAATTTTCTTATAAATTGGCAAACAGGGTCTTTTTGAGTCAAATTCCCAAGACTTAACTGTTGTCTTTCTTTTTGATATTGTGTATGTAATCTGCGAAAGCCTATGTGAACATATCCACTGGGATGCGTCTCAAGAGTCGAAGATATTTCATCTAAAGACTCCTTACTCAAGCCATTCCTAATGAATTTAATTTTGTCTTCACGATTAACAGACACCATTCCTAAAGAACGACAACGAGTATTGCAATTCCAACGTGCACATTTGTAACAAACACCCATTTGCTTAGCTCTTCGTTTCTTTGCATAAGTGCTTCTTCCAAAACCAGGCAGATGTGAAATAAAAGAATCAGAGGATTCACCTGCCAATCGGACTCGTGCTTCAATTACCCAACGAATGTCATTGGGCACACCATGTATTGTCAGTAGTCTCATCCGTTCCAAGCGAGCTTTGTAGACTTTCATCAGAGATTTTTGAGGGAAAGAAGGAAATTGTTTGTGAAGATTTGCGAGAGCTTCTTCCATCTTGAAATGACTTAATCTGTAAAAACTAAACACACAAAATTAAATCACACCAAATCACAATATATACAAAAATTGCATGGGTTGCCTCCCTGCGAGCGCTAAGTTTAATCGTCGTCAGCTAGACGTGACTTTTTGAACGTTTATGCTGGATCTGAAAGTGTGACACTTTCTTTTTGTCGCTCAAATGATTCTCTGACCCCTGAGAAGTGATCCGCTCACAGCTGACTGACTTTGAATGTGTGTTGGTATTAGGATCCAAAACCAACATCATCCATAGTAATCAAATCACCAATACTCATCACAATTTAATACTTTCCAGGAATGTCAATTGACCATCTAGATTTTTGAAAAGTTTTACCTAGAGTTGTACAACACCTGCTGCCTTGGTTCCAACTGTCTGTGCACTATTTTTCGGTCATGCCATTTTTTGGTCTTTATGTGTACAATTTGGCATTGTCATAAGCCTGTAGGCGAAATTCCTCCAATTCATTGAGTTGGTGAAGTCTTTTCTCTCCTGCAGCTTGTGAATCAAGATTCAGTTTCTTCAGTGCCCAGTACGCCTTGTGTTCAAGTTCAACTGGCAGATGGCATGCTTTCCCAAACACCAATCGATATGGGGACATACCAATGGGTGTCTTGTAAGCTGTTCGGTAGGCCCATAATGCATCATCCAGTTTTGTAGACCAGTCCCTCCTTGTTGATCCAACAGTTCTTTCTAGGATTCTTTTGATCTCCCTGTTTGAAACTTCAACCTGTCCATTTGACTGTGGATGATAAGCTGTGGCAACTTTGTGAGTAACTCCATATTTGGATAGGAGTGCATCAAAATATATGTTGCAGAAATGTGAGCCACCATCGCTGATAATTGCTCGAGGTGTTCCAAACCGAGTAAAAATGTTCTTTTTCAGGAATTTGATCACCACTTTGGAATCATTGGATGGCAGTGCAATTGCTTCAACCCATTTGGAGACGTAGTCTACAGCAACCAGAATGTACATGTTTCCAAATGAGGGAACAAATGGTCCCATGAAATCAATACCCCATACATCGAATATCTCCACTTCCAGAATGTTTTGTAATGGTCCTTCGTTTCTTCTTGAAATATTCCATGTTCTCTGGCACCTGTCACATTGAAAAGCAAAAAGATAAGCATCTTTAAAAAGTGTGGGCCAGAACAAACCTGATTGAAGGACTTTGGCTGCAGTTTTGTTTCCACTGAAGTGTCCGCCGTATGGTGATGAATGACAGTGTTGCAAAACACTGTTGACTTCCTCCTATGGAACACACCGTCTCAGTAATTGATCAGCACAGCGTTTAAACAGGTATGGTTCATCCCAGACATAGTGCTTGACTTCTTTGAAAAACTTCTTTCGTTGTTGAGTTGTCCATTCCAACGGCCATTTTCCTGATACAATATAATTAACATAGTCAGCATACCAAGGACTTCCTGTTGTTTTATGGAAAATAATTGTTCATCTGGAAAAGTTTCTTTGATTATTAGTTCTTTGTCAGCTGTTTTTCCATTTCCAGCCTCGATAAGTGATCTGCCACCTGGTTTTCTGTTCCTTTCCTGTCTCGGATCTCCACGTCAAATTCTTGTAAAAGAAGTATCCAACGGATCAATCTAGGTTTGGCATCTTTCTTTGTGATCAGATACTTGATTGCTGAATGATCTGTATATACCACCACTTTGGGACCCAGCAGATAGGAGCGGAATTTGTCAAAAGCGTACACAACTGCTAGCAACTCCTTTTCAGTGGTTGTGTAGTAGTTCAGTGTTGAGCTTCAGGGTTCTGCTGGAGTAGTAAATGGTGTGGAAAATCTTTGCTTTGCGTTGTCCCAAAACTGCACCTACAGCAAAATCACTAGCATCACACATTACCTCAAATGGAAGGGTCCAATCTGGTGCTACAATGATGGGGGCAGAAATCAGCTTCTGTTTAAGATCTCAAAAGCTTCCTGGCATTCTTTGGTGAAGTTGAAAGGTACATCCTTTTCCAAAGATTGCAAAGAGGTTTGGCAATCTTGGAAAAGTCTTTGATAAATCTCCTGTAAAAACCTGCATGTCCAAGAAAACTCCGAATCCCTTTACAGATGTTGGTGGAGGTAATTTCTCAATTGTCTCGATTTTTGCTTTGTCTACCTCGATTCCCTTTTGTGAAATCCGGTGTCCAAGAACAATACCTTCCTGTACCATGAAATGGCATTTCTCCCAATTGAGTACCAAGTTTGTATCTTCGCACCTTTGTAATACCTGTTCCAAATTTAACAAACAATGATCAAAAGAATCTCCAAACACAGAAAAATCATCCATAAAAACCTCCATACTCTGCTCCAGCATGTCTGAGAAAATGGCCATCATGCAACGTTGAAAAGTGGCAGGGGCATTACATAATCCAAATGGCATCCTGCGGAAAGCAAAAGTACCATAGGGACATGTAAAAGTAGTTTTCTCCTGGTCTTCTGGTGCGATGGCAATCTGATTGTAACCTGAATATCCATCAAGAAAACAATAAAACTCATGTCCTGCCAGTCTGTCTAACATCTGGTCAATGAATGGCAGCGGAAAATGGTCCTTTCTCGTGGCTTTGTTTAGTTTCCTGTAATCCATACATACTCTTCATCCAGTCACCGTTCTTGTTGGAATCAGCTCGTTCTTTTCATTGGTGACAACAGTAATTCCACATTTCTTTTGTACACACTGCATAGGACTTACCCAAGTGCTGTCTGAGATGGGGTAAATGATACCAGCATCCAACCATTTGATGATTTCTTTCTTCACGACTTCCTTCATGATTGGATTGAGTCTCCGTTGATGCTCCACTGTTGGTTTGTATTCATCATTCATCAAGATCTTGTGCATGCAAAATGATGGACTAATGCCTCGAATGTCTGCTATAGTCTAACCAATGGCTCTTTTGTGTTCTCGTAACACTCTTAGTAGCTTTTCTTCCTGTTCCAATGTTAGTGAAGAAGAAATAATAACAGGTAATTCAGAAGAGTTTCCAAGAAATGCATACCTGAGATGGCTCGGAAGTAACTTTAGTTCCAGCTGCGGTGGTTCTTCAATCGAAGGCTTGATTCGATCTTTCTTTGGTAATTCCAAGCTTTCAACTGGTGGTGTTACTTTGAATCGGAATGGTTTGTCAAGGTAATTGATACATTCCAAGATTTCAGCATCTAGTTCATTGTTTGTCATGTTGGTAATGCAAGCTTCAAGTGTATCTGTGGGATTTGACTCAGTATTCTGAACAATATTATCAACAACATCAATTCTGAAGCATTCTTCTTCTTCCTTTTCATCGCTTGGAAATTTCATGGCTTGGAAAACATTAAAGGTCACTTCTTGGTCCTGCACTTTCATTGTTAGTTCTCCTTTTTGTACATCAATCACAGTTTTACCTGTTGCCAAAAATGGTCTCCCAAGAATGATAGGTACTTCTTTATCTTCTTCCATGTCAAGGATGATGAAGTCTGCTGGAAGGATGAGTTTGTCAACTTTTACCAACACATTTTCCACGACTCCTCTCGGAAATGCGAGTGTTCGATCAATAAGTTGCAAAGATACTGAGGTAGGCATTGCTTCTCCAATTTGCAATTTCCTGTAAATAGAAAAAGGCATTAAATTAACACTGGCACCTAAATCACATAAAGCTTTACCAATGTAATGTTCTCCAATGGTGCAAGGAACTATGAAACTGCCAGGATCTTTCAACTTCGGGGGAAGTTTTCTCTGAATGATGGCGCTGCATTCTTCTGTCAAAGCTACTGTCTCGTAGTCTCCCAATCTCCGTTTTCGTGAAAGAATATCTTTCATGAATTTGACATAACTGGGCATTTGTTCCAAGGCTTCTGCAAATGGTATGTTGATGTGTAGCTTTTTGAAAATCTCCAAGAAACGAGCAAACTGCTTGTCCATTTTGCTTTTCTGAAGAAGCTGAGGAAAAGGTGGTGGAAGAGTGATCTGTTCTGGTTCTTTTCCTTTGCTTCTTTTTCTTTTGCTCTTTTTCCTCAATCTGTTTCTCGGTTTCTTTTGGAACTTCTTCTTGAGATATCTGGACTCCAACATCTTTGTTGATCTCAGTACCGCTCTTTAAGGTAATGGCTTGACATTGCTCCTTCCCTCGGTTCCTTGGATTCGGTTCTGTGTTGCTGGGAAGATTGCCTGGTGGTCTGTAACTCTGAGCATTGGCCAGTTGTCCGATTTGATTCTCCAGTGCTTTGATGGAAGCTGATTGGCTCTGAATCATGGCTTCATATCTTTTTATTGAGCTAGCATCTCTGCCAATACTGGTTCATTTGTCTGCTCCTGGCCTTTATTCTGTTGCTGGAATCCAGGTGGTGGATAGTTCTTTTTCCCTGAATTGTTGCTCCATGAAAAATTAGGATGATTCCTCCACCCTGGGTTGTAGGTGTTGGAATATGGATTGTTCCCCTGTCTGTTGAAATTGTTGACATAATTCACTGTTTCTTCAAGTTGGTTTGGTTCTGGTGCTCCTCCATATGGTGAACTTGTGGATCCAGTGGTGCTTTGAGTGTTGAGAGTCTCCATAAATTTGCATATCTGATCTAGCTTGGTGTTGACTGCTGTATTAGCTCCAACTTCATATATTCCTGCAATTCTTTGAATCAGACTTCTTTCTGTTGGCCACAAGGAGTTGTTGTTGGCCATTTCTTCAATTAGGTCTCAGGCTTGATCTTCTCCTTTTGCCATTAAAGCTCCTC
Organism: Zanthoxylum bungeanum; assembly: GCA_019454045.1. Lineage (NCBI taxonomy): Eukaryota > Viridiplantae > Streptophyta > Magnoliopsida > Sapindales > Rutaceae > Zanthoxylum > Zanthoxylum bungeanum. The sequence continues at coordinate 103,474 of SKCR01017124.1, forward strand.
CAGCAGCAGCATCGATTGTGGTTCTCATCAGTCCAAAAAGTCCATTGTAGAAAGTTTGGACTTGAAGCCATTTTGGAATCTCATGGTGAGGACATTTCCGGAGCAAATCTTTGTATCTCTCCCAAGCTTCATACAGGGATTCTGAATCTTGCTGCACAAAGGATGTGATGTCATTTCTCAACTTTGCAGTTCTGGCTGGTGGAAAGTATTTTGCAAGGAATTTTGTAGCAAGATGTTCCAGGTTGTGATTGATCCTGCTGGTAGTGAATGTAGCCATGCTTTTGCTCTGTCTTTCAGGGAATATGGGAAAACTCTCAACCTCATAGCTTCTTCAGCTCCTCGGTTGTAATTGAACGTGCCGCAAACTTCCAGGAAGTTGCTGATGTGGGCATTAGGATCTTCTGTTGCATTTCCCCCAAACTGAACTGTTTGCTGAATCATCTGAATGCAAGTTTTGATATCTCCTGCATTTGCTGGTAAAGGAGGAAGTACAATACACGAAATGAGGCCATCTACCACCGGAATGGTTCTGTCTCGAATGGGAATTGGTGGTGCAACCTCCAAAGGTTCAGGTTCCATGTTGACTAAAGCTTCTTGGCCTTCTCGCCTTTCCCTTCTCAACTGTCTGATAGTTCTTTCAATTTCTGGGTCAAGCGGTCGGATTTCAAAACTTCTAGTTCGTCTCATGAAGTGTCTGAGAACCTGAATCACAATAAAACAAAAATAATAAGTAAAAAGAAAAATTAGATACAAGTAACAAATCTAACCCGTAAAAATATAGTAAAAGATAACTAAGTCCCCGGCAACGGCGCCAAAAACTTGACCGGCGTAAACACACACGTATAACGCAAGCGTACGTATCGTTCAAGTAGTATAAAAAGTATCGATCCCACGAGGACTTAAAACCTTTTTGTTATCAATTTATTGGGCCAAAATGATTACCAGTATCTAACAAGTTGTTTGATTGATTTGAAATGGCGACGATTCTAAATTTAAAAGTAAATGAAATTGTTTTAAGGTTGATTTTAAGAAAATTCAATATTAAAAACTATCTAGGGTTGTGATTTATTCCAAAATTATTTAAAGATGAAGTGGTTATCTTATAATTGGGTAAAATATTGATTTATTAACCTGAAACACTAAATTATGTAAAAGCCTCTTCCGATGGTCAATTACAAATATCCAATTTAACCTAATTGAACCATATGTCTATGTCAATCAAATTATCTGGATTCATTAAGATTAAGTTCCAATTATGGTTACCCTCGCCCGACAGGTATATTCATATCCTATAAGGAAATCTATTAAAGGGTTATCTATCCTCAAAGAAGAGTGGGTTACTGAGTCTGAGATCTTAAACTTAAAATCCCTATGTCTAGTTCATTTTAAGTTTACCTTATCAATTTTATTAATGGCCAGTTAATAAAAAGCATTAAGATTAAGACTCAATAAATAAATCTTTATATTACCCAAATTATAATTTAACCCTTATAAACCGGTGATATTGGATTTCATCACAACCCTAGATTACTAACTTAGTTATGACACATAGCTAGGGCTAGTAAAAACTTAAAAGACATAAAATGAAAATGCTGAAAAGTAATTGCGGTGAATTAAAATGCTGAAAAGTAAATTACAAATGAAATAAAATGCTAAGGCAAAAGGAATTACTTTTACTACTACTAAATTAGATATCTCCCATAAAATAATATATAAACTTGTGATAATATATTTTACCAACCGACCAATCTGGCGGTATCATGATTAAGTCAAATTAAGTCCAACCAGCCATATAGGTGGTAATATTTGTCCATAATCCAGCCATAAAGGCGGTACCAAAATAAATTTACCAACCGACCAATATAGCGGTATTCCTTTATTAATCAGGTTCAAACCAACAGAAAATAAATTTACCAACCGACCAATATAGCGGTATTCCTTGATTAGTCAGATTTAAACCAGATTAAAATTAAATTACCAACCGACCAATATAGCGGTATTCCTTTATTAATCAGAATTTTAAATAGTAAATATATTATTTTTAAGGGAGATTAATCTAAATAGCAATAGTAAAATAATTACCTTTTACCCTAGTATAGGGAAGTTACCTCCTCATAGTGAATAGTAAAAACTGTAAAATAAAGAAAGTAAATTATTATTATTACAGAACGTAATTAAAATTTACAAAAAAAATTAAAAGAAATTAGAGAGAGAAACACTTCCTAATTACATAGAAGAAGTGAGAGAAAGGTGTAATGAAAACTGAAAATTCGCGGCCTATTTATAGCAAAAATAATTTACTGTTCGGGCACTGTTCGCGCATCGCGACGCCAAGGAGTTGCGCGTCGCGACGCTCATTTGTCGACGTGGCACAATGATACGGCGACACGTAGCAAGGCGGCTGACTGTGCAAGCGACACGTGTCAAGGCGGCTAATTCTCAATTATTGTGATGACGTCATGCTGACGCGACGACGACGTGGCGATGACGTGGCATGACACATGGCAAAGTTGACTCGTTGACCGATGACATGGCTGATGACAAGGCGACACGTGTCAAGTCTGAGTGTCGGCAGCATATGATGATGACACGTGGCACGGCGCACGTTAGCAGATCGGATGTGATGGTGACACGTGGCACAGCGCATTTTAGCAAAGTCAACCTTTTCAAATTGTTGACCTGTTGACCATGGCGCATTTTAGCAGAACCGGCGCACGATGGGCGTCGCGGCGCGCAGTGTTCCAGCGTCGCGACGCGCAAAAGACTAAAATATCCCTGTTGACGCATTTTTGTCCGGTTTTGCCCCAAATTGCCTCCAGTGCTGTCCAAACTTTATTTATCTGCAAGATAACAATAAAACACATCAAAACGTTCATAAAACTCGAGAAACTATTCAAAATATTAAGTTAAATGAGTGGGAAATAGTGATATAAATACCACTCATCACCGCACGAGACTACAACTCGTCCACTAATGACACCTAGGGGTTTAAAGGCTTATTGCATATGCTAAATGCAACCGTGATTCCTACGAAAGTGGCTTAGCTTAATTTTATTTTCATGTTATTTTATTTTCTGTTTTGCTCGAGGACTAGCAAAATGTTAGGTTTGGGGGTGTGATGAGTGGTAATTATATCATTATTTCTCACTTATTTAACCTAATATTTCGTATAGTTTCTCGAGTTTTATGAACGTTTTGATGTGTTTTTGTTTATTTTACATATAAAAATAATATTTCGACTTATGGAATCAACTCGGGGTTAAAACGATGAAATCCGGAGGGAAAAAGGTTAAAACGAAATTTTTCTATACGCGTCATAAAGTGCAGTCAAAATTTACAATTTTGCGCAATGTTCATATTTTAGCCATAACCTTTACGTCCGATGTCTGATTGAGCTGATTCAAGTTGCAGATTAAAGAAGACTTGAATATCTACAACTTTCAAAGTCAAAATATATTTGAATTCTGAAGTTTAGAAGGCCGAAATGGATGAATAAGCCAGTATAGTTTGAGTAATTACTATAGTCATTTTAAAAATGTAAAATAATAAAATAAAAATAATAAAATAAAAATTATCAAACTTCCACCAAATATGCTTGCATGTTTGGTGCCATGTTTGATGCCATATTTGGTGCCATGTTTGTTGCCATGTTTGATGCCATGTCTTGTGGCATGTTTGGTGGAGTGTTTGGTGGAGCAATTCGTGGAGCAATTGGTGGAAGTCTTTAGGTTTTTCTATAAATACCAAGCCATTTCATTTGTAATTCTCATGCTTTCCTTAGGTTTTTGTAAGGAATTTAAGGATTGCATCTTGTGTGTTTATTTTTAGTAATTTAATTTATGCATTTTTATTTTCAGTAATAATAGTAGTTTCTTTTCTTATTCCTTTCTTTTCTTTTATGTTTTGTAGTTAGATTTCCGCTGGGGGAATGGTGAAGCTTTTATTATTTTAGTTTAGATTAATCTCCCTTAATTATAATATAGAAATTATAATTCAAATTAAAAGGATTACCGCCTTAATGGCTGGTTTTATTTATTTGCATAAAATAACACCGCCTATATGGCTGGTCTTTAGGTGATAGATAATTACCGCCTATATGGCTGGTTTATTGACAAATAATGATACCACATTTATGGCTGGTTGGACTTAATTAAAATTTGACTTAATGAGGAATACCACCTATATGGTCGGTCGGTAATATCACGGATAAATTCTATATTATAATAAGGGAGATTTCTAAATTAGATATAATAAAAGTGGATCCCCCAACCCCCAGTATTTTATTTTTATTCTAGGGAAGTGATGAAACACAATATCCACACTTAATAATTGATTTTTTTTTATGGGTAATTCTTTAGTTTGTTTATTGAGTCTTAAGCTTAATGCTTATTGTTATCTGATCACCAATAAGATTGATATGGTAAACTTAAAATGAACTAGACATATGGATTTTAGGTTTCAGCCTTAGATTCAATAGCCCACGATCTTCTTTGAGGATAGATAACCCTTAATAGATTTTCTTCCAGGATAGGAATATACCTGTCAGGCGGGGGTAGCCATAATTGGAACTTGACCTTAATGAATCTAGATAATTTGGTTGACATAGGAATATGGTTCAATTGGGTTATACTGGGTATTTGCATCTGACCATCGGAAGAGGCTTTTGCATACCATCGTGTTCCAGGTTAGCAAACTAATTTATTACACATAAACAAGAGAATCAATTCATCTTTTTAATAATATTGTGTGGAGTCACGACCCTAGATCTTTGAGTCTGTTCTTCTATTTTCTTTAGTATTTTCTTTTGTGTCTTTTTCTTTTGTGTCTTTATTTTAGTTTATTTAAGCAAATCCATATTCAACCAACCAATCAAAAGCAATCAATTCCCTTCTCCTTACAATTAGATACTTGTAAATAAATAGTATCAATAATTAATAACAACAGTAGGAATTAAGTCATCGTGGGATCAATATTTTTATACTACTTGAATGATACATGCGCTTGCGTTATACGCGTGTGAATGCACCGGTCAGTACTCTTCGAGAGCTTCGATTTGGCTGGTGGCTTGGGTTGTGAAACAAGGCGACAAGCCGAGATAGAGAAAATTATTACCTCTTCTATTTCTCCTTTTTTGCCGTTGTCGGCATCCTTGGGCTTCCGCCGTCCACCATAGGGCCGAGATCCTGGTTGCATCGGCCGACGTTGGTCCGCAGGCCACCGACATGACTGGTAGTTCTCACACACGTTTTTGAGAGACGGGAGGTTATGTAGATTCTTTTGATATGTTTTGCCATTTTCACAATTAAAAGAAACTATGGGGTATTTATAAGAATGTTTCTGAAAATTACAATATGACCCGATGAAATTACAATCAGGTCCATATCATGGGACTTTCATGGAAATTTATATTTTTGAAGCCGTCTGATGTAAATTTCGGAAGGTGTTCAACATGAAAGTTGTTCTTCTCGGAAAACGAGTCCAATGATTTAAAAATCAGCCCAATCAGAGTTGGTTTTCTATTTTTATAGCCGAAATAAGAATCTTTTTGTGTATAACGATATAAATAGATATCGCATAACCGGTTCTCGAAATCATGTATTTTTCAACGCGATAAAGCTTCACTTTAAAACAGTTTGATCTATTTTCCAACACATAAACTCTTATTTTCGAATACCATCACGTTCTAAATTTTTAACTTTAATTCAGAAACCTTCCAGCACTATTCCGAGAAACCTGAGATATTACAAATAGGTAATAAAAAATTAAATGTAGAGATTAAGTGTCATGTGACATGCTAAGAAAGCTTTAAAATATTTAACTTATATATATATATATATATATATATGTATGTATGTATGTATGTATGTATGTATGTATGTATGTATGTATGTATGTATGTATGTATGTATGTATGTATGTATGTATGTATGTATGTATGTATGTATGTATGTAGTATGTATGTATGTATGTATGTAGTATGTATGTATGTATGTATGTGTGTGTGTATGTATATATATATATATATGTATATGTGTGTGTGTATATATATATACTAGTATAAGGTCCGCACTTTGTGCGGTTTGAGAATACATTTAAGGTATTGATCTTGAAAATGCTCTAAATCTAGTCTGTTTTATAGTTTAAATGAGACAATCGATTTACTTACACATAACATTTATGTCTCATTCTTTTGTCTATCTGTTCTCAAATAATATTTTTAATTCACTGTGTAAGAGTTAATAGTTTGAGTCTGCATCCTGAAGCACAATAAATAATAAAAATTTCCTGAAATAAAACAATTATAAGAATAATTACAAATAAATTACAAATAATAAAAGACCCCGAAATCTAAAAATTGGCTAGGTTTTATGGGCGGCTACTATTTAGATTTTTTATTTTATTATGAGATTATAATTTTATATTACAATAGGCTTTTTATTTTAATAATTTCTTATTCCAATTTTATAATTTAATAATAAAAATAATTCAAAACAAATAACAAATAACAATATACCCGAAATCTAAAAGATTTGTTAAGTTTTGCGGGCGGCTACTATTTAAATTTCTTGTTTTAATAGGAGATTATATTTTTATATTATAATAGGTTTTTTATTTCAATATTTCTTAAATTTTAATTTTATAACTTAATAATAAAAAATTAATTGTAGAGGTTATGTGCCACGTATATTTTTTATTTTAATAAAATATTATATTATATCTTCTTATTATAATAAGTAATAAAAAATTAATTATAGAGATTATGTGGCATGTGATGCGATGAGAAAGTTTAAACATATTTAACTTATATATTCTTTGTTGGATTATCTGTGATATTATTCAAAAATTAATCAGATAATATAATATGTTTTCTTATTTAATAGATTTATTAATTTAATTTTATAATTTAATAGTGTTTTTTTTAATTATAATAGGATAGTATAATATGTTTTTTTATTATAATACAGTTCTTATTAAAATATAATATGTATTTTTATTGTAATGGGTTTTTATTTAACTTTTCCAAAAAAAAAAAACGTTTTTATTTAATATAAAATTAATTGTAAAGATATTTTAATTTTATAATTTTATAATAAAAAATTAATTTTAGAGGTTAATTATAAAGATTAAATGTCACAAATGTTTTTTTTTTAATGAGAGATTGTAATATGCCTTCTTATTATAATAGGTTTTTTATTTCAATATTTCTTAAATTTTAATTTTATAACTTAATAATAAAAAATTAATTGTAGAGGTTATGTGCCACGTATATTTTTTATTTTAATAAAATATTATATTATATCTTCTTATTATAATAAGTAATAAAAAATTAATTATAGAGATTATGTGGCATGTGATGCGATGAGAAAGTTTAAACATATTTAACTTATATATTCTTTGTTGGATTATCTGTGATATTATTCAAAAATTAATCAGATAATATAATATGTTTTCTTATTTAATAGATTTATTAATTTAATTTTATAATTTAATAGTGTTTTTTTTAATTATAATAGGATAGTATAATATGTTTTTTTATTATAATACAGTTCTTATTAAAATATAATATGTATTTTTATTGTAATGGGTTTTTGTTTAACTTTTCCAAAAAAAAAAAACGTTTTTATTTAATATAAAATTAATTGTAAAGATATTTTAATTTTATAATTTTATAATAAAAAATTAATTTTAGAGGTTAATTATAAAGATTAAATGTCACAAATGTTTTTTTTTTAATGAGAGATTGTAATATGCCTTCTTATTATAATAGGTTTTTTATTAATAATAAATCAAAATATTAATTAATTAATAAATTTCTTACTTTAATTATATATTATGGTTTTATATTATAATAGGTTTTTTATACTAATAATTTATTATTTTAATTTTATAATTTAATAATAAAAAATAATTGTAGAGATATGTTAATTTTATAATTTAATATTAAAATTTAATTGTATAGGTTAGGTTAATTTTGGATAATTGTAACATTCGGTGCTCTCGACTACTGTGACATTGTGAGATCTATATTTCATAATGCAAAATTATGTTCAAACACATATACACCAATGAAATGACTTTGGGGACAATCAGTTAATTATGTGAAATTCCGATACGAAATTATACGATATTCCACCACAGGTATCCAAATATATCCCAGAGATATAGATGTAAACATCAAATCTCTATAGAGACAATCTCATCGACGTATCTATTAGAAATCTCTAAAAGAACACTTAGAACTGACTTCTATAGTGTACCACCGGCCCATGGTTTTTATCTGATTGCTAATCATATATGGACTACCTATGCTCTATACACAGAACTGATGGATCCTATCTTGAAATACACTGGATATCATGAGGATCTACACACCCAACGAACAGGCGGAGGTCTGATCTAAATAGATCAGTGACATGACTGCCATCTAAATGTGGAGGATGTCTCATATACCCACAATGGTATCTCAAGTCAAAGAATCACAGATGCTACTCAATCCGAGAAGCTTCTTACTGACGTTGGTGTACCATCTATTAAGAATCTTCGGTAAGTCGTTCAATGTTTATTCGCCATCAACACCTACATGTCTATACGAGTCTCCAAGACTCATAGTTCATTGAGAAACAACTAGAATCCAACATTCCAATATAAGACATGTATTAATCTCAACAGGTTTACTTTACTAACCAAGTAGTGTAAACCTTGACCAGGAATTGTCTAAGAATGACAACGTCATGATACAACTCAATGTCATTTGCGACGCTTTTGTAACTTTATCATAACTAATCATTATAAGGTCAATTACGTCTTTACTATATAAAGAGATATTATATAATAGAAACTGTTTATTTTATTCATAATAAAATATTTACAGAAATATTTACAATGAAATACTACAGAAAATTAGTGCTCTGAGCACCAACCCTAACAATAATATACATTGAGATGTGTATGTTGTAAGGGTTTCGGGTCTGGCGCAGCGGAAGCTTGGATCGGGCTGAAATCGTATTTCAAAACTTTTTCAAAAAACCGATTAGATTATTCAATATCTAATATGAATAATCTATTCGGATTTCACCTAAACCCAAAAATTACTCATGTGTATGATCCATGATGAGCGGAAAATATATCAATATTTACCGCCCATTTTTCTTAATATTTTGTTTAGTTTCTCGGGTTTGATGAACGTTTTGATATGTTTTATTTTATTTTGCAGATAAAATAATATCGGGACTCAATGATATCATTTAGGATGAAATGTGGGTCAATTAAGGGCAATTATTGGACTTGATATATTAATTTTGGAGATTGGAAACTTGAAAGGGCGTTTTTGACGAAGTGCAGTTTTGGAAATTCCAGTTTTGCGCATCTGTCGTATTTTGGGCATAACCTTTTACTCAGATATCGGATTGCGCTGATTCAAGTGTCAGATTAAAGAAGACTAAAATATCTACAACTTCTAAAGAGAATATATTTTCGAATTCTGAAGATTGCATGACCGAAATGGATGAACCATCCAGAAGTGTGTGGAGTGTAATTATTAAAAGTCATTATCAATCATTTTCAAAGCAAAATATTAATTAATAAATAATTAATAAAAATTATCAAATCACCACCAAACAAGATAAGCAATTAGTGGAGCAATTATGGATTTGGTGGAGTTATTAGTGGAGAAATTAATAATGGATTTGGTGGAGAATTTGATTGATGATTTGATGGTGGCAAAATTTTGCCTATAAATACCAAGCCATTTCATTTGTAAAATTCATACTTTCTTCTTTGAAATTCTTAATGAATAAATAAGAAGATTGTATCTAGTTTAGTTATTTATAGTTTTTAGTAATTAATTTTCACTTTCGCACTTTCTTTTCTTTACTTTTCAGTTTTTACTTTCCGCAATTTACTTTTACGCACAACATTTTCTTCTTTACTTTTGCAGTTTTTATTTTTCAAGCAATGAGGAGGTAATTCTCCTTTGCTGGGGTGAAAGGTAAAGCTTTTATTATTACTATTTAGATTAATCTCCCTTAAATATAATATATAAGCTATTTAAAACCTGACTTAACGAGGATACCGCTATATTGGCCGGTTGGTAATTAATTATAAATTGGTTTTAACCTGACTAAATATGGATACCGTCTGGTTGGTCGGTTGGTAATTAATTATTAATTTGACTTAATCAGGATACCGCCTATATGGCTGGTTGGTAATTATCACGCAAAGTTAATATATTATATTAAGCGAGATATCTAAAATAGTAGTAATAAAAGTTGATCCCCTAACCCCAACATTTTCTTTTATTGTACTTTTACTTTATTTAATTTCAGCAATTTACTTTTATTTTTATTTTTTTTTATTTTTTTTACTTTTTACTTTTTACTTTTTACTTTTTACTTTTTACTTTATTTACTTTTCAATAATTTACTTTTTAGTATTTAATTTTCAGTATTTTACTTTATGTCTTTTATTTTATTTAAGTTTTTACTACCAGTAAATATGTGTCGTAACTAAGCCAGTTAACTGGGGTTGTGATGAATTTTAATATCACCGGTTTATAAAGGGTTATTTTATAGTTTGGGTAATTTAAAGGTTTATTTATTAAGTCTTAAGTTTAATGCTTCTTGTTGTCTGATCACCAATAAGATTGATCTGGTAAATCTAAAATGAACTAGACATAGGGATTTTAGGTTTCAGCCTTAGACTTAATAGCCCACGATCTTCCTTGAGGATAGATAACCCTTTAATAGATTTCTTTACATGATAGACATATACCTGTCGGGCGGGGGTAGCCATAATTGGAACTTAAACTTAATGAATCCAGATAATTTAGTTGACATAGACATATGGTTCAATTGGGTTAAACTGGGTATTTGCGTCTAACCATCGACAGAGGCTTTTGCATAATTTAGTGTTCCAGGTTAGTAAACCGATTTATTACACAAAAATAAAATAATCACTTCATCTTTTAAAAGATATTAGAATGATTCACAACCCTAGATCTTTGTGTCTTTTGTTATTTTCCTTAGTATTTTCTTTTATCTTTTTATTTATTTAGCAAATCTACAATCAACCAAATCAATCAAGCAATCATTCTCTTCTCCTTTAATTAGATATTTGTAAATAAATAGATTCAATAATTAATAACAACAGTAGGAATTAAGTCCTCGTGGGATCGATATTTTTATACTACTTGAACGATACGTGCGCTTGCGTTATACATGTGTGTTTACGCCGGTCAAGTTTTTGGCGCCGTTGCCGGGGACTTATTTTTCTTGAGTTATTAATTTTGAAGCTATCTAATTTACTTGTATCTAATTTTCTTTATCTGTAGTTTTTATTTCTTTATTGTATTTTCAGGTGATTGAAAAAATGGAACATTATTGGGAGATTGAGAGATCACGAGCTTTACAAGAAGATACACCCCACATTTGGGAGCAACAGTCCAGTTTTCTGAGGCCTGTTGTCCAACCCAACAATTATCACTGGATGCCAGAACCAATCAATTCCACATTTGCTCAACAGAATGAAATGGGGAGATGTGTAATATGTGATGGTAACCACCCGAGTCATCAATGTATATACCTTTCAGAGTGGCATAATTTTCAGAATCATTCAAAGTATGAAAAACCATCACATTTTCCATCTTATCCACCATCCATATGCGATTTTCATCAACAACCAGATCCATAAGAGGAAGATCAGTTGTTAAACATGCTCAAATATATGTTCGAGAAACAAAAGTTGGATGCAATGCTTGAAACAAGCCAGAAACAATTTGAAAGTATTCAGAGACAATCAGAATTCATTCAGAGGATGACAGATCAAATGAGACAATTCACAGAAAACCAGAACTACATACCTCAAGAACCAGTTTCAGATGACACTGATGAAGCCTTCGAGTACCAATCATTTCACAATGACACTTCAACAGAGGAGGAGGCTGAAAGGTATCAACAACCAGAGGTATCAGTTCAGGAGCCTGAACCGGCAAAGTCTCGATTTGATTTTTATTATTCAGATTCTGACGAGGATGAAGCTGATCTATTTGTACCAACTGCACCAATAAATGAGGATGGAATTCTGTGTCCTCAAAATGAAGATCTTGGAGCATGCTTTACCATGATGTTTGAAGAAGATCTATCTGAACCATCAATTCCAGTCATATCAGAGGATGAAGACCTAATATCTGACATTTCTTTTCATTCTCAGATTGACAATTTTGAAACATGTATTTCACAGATGACAGATGAAGAACTAAATACAGAAATTTTAAAAGACATCTGTGAAGAAAAGGTTGAGCAAGAATCAGAGCAAATGGAGGAGCAAATGTCTGACCTTAATAAAGATCCAGAGCATTCAGGAGAAACATCGTTGTTTTGGGGAGTACAAATCAAAGAAATCACCCAGAAGCTTGACAGAATGGAATTTCCATTCCAAGTCAAGCATCATACGAGACCTCCTGATTTTCTTTCTTTCTTTGCAGGAACCACTGGAGTAACAAGGAGCAAAAAGGTGGCACGAGCACTGAATGAGACAAAACTCTTTTTTCCACTTTACCGTTGGAAGAGACCCTTCAAAAGCAACGCTCACGGGATTGTCTTTAATCGGACATCCAAAATGACATTGAAACCTCCTTAACAGATGAATTTCAGTCACGTCTGGCTGAAGACGAAAACTTTAGCGCTAGCAGGGAGGCAACCTATGCAATTTGTTGTAATTTGTTTTCATATTTTGTGTGAACTTTTTAATTTTGTGTGTTATTTTTGTAGGGAAAGGCACAAACGAAGCATTTTAAGACAGAAGGAATTGTGTTTGGCAATCAAAGATGAGAAACAATTCATTAGCGATGGCTGAATAAGGAATTAAATCTTGAGACACATCCTAATGAATTTATACTAAGCGAGTGGCGTATTGCGTACACAATTCTGTTGCCTTAATTATTGCTTTGATTCGCTTTTCTATTGTAATTATCTTTATTTTCGTAGACAGGATCCAGACTTTTTGACCTTTCACGATCTCTTTTGTTGTTTAGCTAACAATCGTCCTTTGGAAGATATTAGTGTTATTATCACTCACCCTTTTTCATGTACTATAAATTCAGCCCGTCATTGCACTTTTGAAGGTATCCAGAGTTGAAAAAGAAATACAAAAAAAAAATGGAAGCCACTTCAAGAAGACGAGTTGAAAATATTTGTGTGTTTTGCGGTAGTAGTGTTGGTAGTAAACCACAATACATAGAAGCAGCACAGGAATTGGGTCGAGTCTTAGCTGCAAGGAATATGCACTTAATATATGGCGGGGGCAATCTTGGACTAATGGGTATCGTTTCAAAGGCTGTACAGGAAGGAGGCAGTCATGTTTTGGGAATCATCCCAAAACCCTTGGCAGAGGCAAATCTTATTGGATCATCAAACGGAGAGGAACTAATCGTGCCAGGTATGTCTGAACGCCTGGTAGAAATGATTAACCGTGCTGATGCTTTTATTGCTTTGCCAGGTGGCTTGGGCACATTGGAGGAAATTTTTATTGTACTATCTTGGGCGAACCTAAACATACACCAGAAACCGCTTGGACTGCTCAACGTTGATTGATTTTATGATTTTCTTTGTGTGTTCTTGATGATGCTCGGAGAAATGGGTTCGTGTCAAAACCTATTAAAAAACTCCTCTACACTGCCAGAAATGCTCCGGATCTAATAGACCAACTCATAGCCTATGAACCACAAGTTGACCCTATCCTTTCAAAAATAAATTGGTTTAAGGACGATCGTGGTAAGAGGCGTAGAATTAATCTGGATCTTAACCTTTAATTTCCTGTAGAATTTCAGCTAACCAGGTACTATCTTCTAAACTCTTCTTCTACTGTTTAAGACATTGGGGACAATGTCTCATTTAGGTTTGGGGGAGGGAATTAGTTGATCAGTACCTTGTTTTTAGTTTGTGTGTTGTTTTTATTTTTAGTCCAAAATGTTTCGAAAAAATACAAAAAAAATTGGAAAATTTTCAAAAATTACAAAAAAAATTTGTGTTTTTAAGTTTTTATTTTGACTAAAAATGTGAAATTGGTAAGAGATAGCTGAGTAAGGAATTTCCACTCCCGAGACGTATCTCAAACCTAATTCGAAACAAGTTAATTTTTGTTTATTTCCTTTTGAATTATTTAATTTGTAAATTCTCCATAAAATTGACTAAAATGAATCTTCATATGCTCAGTTGACAGATATTATCAACATATACAGTAACATACGGACATGAGCTAAATTGAAAAGTTTGTAATATTCAGTGCTCTAGTTTAATTGGAGGAAGCATCTCAAAAAGCAATGGAGTAAAAAAAAAAAAAAAAAAACTTCTTAGATCCGGGTTATTAAGTCTGAAAGGGTGTTTTAACACCTAGTGCCCTAAAACCAACTGATTTGGGAGTTACTGGCCCAAAGCTCGCTACATTGATCAATGATGTTGCAAAAATATATATATCTGAAGTCTGGGTAATTAAGTCCGTAGGGGTGTCTTAACACCTGGTGCCCTAAAGCCAACTGGTTTGGGAGCCACCGACCCAACACTCGTTACATAGATGGAAGATATTGTATATAAATAAAAATAGAGAAAAATCAAAGAAAAAATCAGAAAAATCAGAAAAATTATTCCATTGCTGCAAAAATGTGTGAATTCTGATAAAACTTTAGGACAAAAATATTACTCTCTTATCAACTGCACTTATGACTGTTGTGGGCAAAAATGAGTTGTTTAATATTTTGTTGTGTGTATATGAAGAATGGTAAAAATAATCGGAGAATTTACTTATTCGGTAATTTAGAATGAAACAAAACAACTAGTAACTTGGAGTAGAAGTTTCACCTGATTAGTCACTAACTTCTTTATTCTCTTTTCGCTTGTCTTTTTGCTTTTGTGTGCATTAGTTTCACTACTTTTTTACTTTTGTAAAATGTTTGTGGGTATCATTGCTGTAAACCCTCACGAGACTACAACTCGTCCACTAGGGACACCTAGGGGTTTAAAGGCTTGTTGCATATGCTAAATGCAACCGTGATCCCTACGAAAGTGGCATAGTTTAATTTTAATTGTTTCTTGTATTTTCTTTTGTTGTTTTCCTCGAGGACTAGCAAAATGTTAGGTTTGGGGGTGTGATGAGCGGAAAATATATCAATATTTACCGCCCCTTTTACTTAATATTTTGTTTAGTTTCTCGGGTTTGATGAACGTTTTGATATGTTTTATTTTATTTTGCAGATAAAATAATATCGGGACTCAATGATATCATTTAGGATGAAATGTGGGTCAATTAAGGGCAATTATTGGACTTGATATATTAATTTTGGAGATTGGAAACTTGAAAGGGCGTTTTGACGAAGTGCAGTTTTGGAAATTCCAGTTTTGCGCATCTGTCGTATTTTGAGGCATAACCTTTTACTCAGATATCGGATTGCGCTGATTCAAGTGTCAGATTAAAGAAGACTCAATGATCTACAACTTCTAAAGAGAATATATTTTCGAATTCTGAAGATTTCATGACCGAAATGGATGAACCATCCAGAAGTGTGTGGAGTGTAATTATTAAAAGTCATTATCAATCATTTTCAAAGCAAAATATTAATTAATAAATAATTAATAAAAATTATCAAATCACCACCAAACAAGATAAGCAATTAGTGGAGCAATTATGGATTTGGTGGAGTTATTAGTGGAGAAATTAATAATGGATTTGGTGGAGAATTTGATTGATGATTTGATGGTGGCAAAATATTTCCTATAAAAACCAAGCCATTTCATTTGTAAAATTCATACTTTCTTCTTTGAAATTCTTAATGAATAAATAAGAAGATTGTATCTAGTTTAGTTATTTATAGTTTTTAGTAATTAATTTTCACTTTCGCACTTTCTTTTCTTTACTTTTCAATTTTTACTTTCCGCAATTTACTTTTACGCACAACATTTTCTTCTTTACTTTTGCAGTTTTTATTTTTCAAGCAATGAGGAGGTAATTCTCCTTTGCTGGGGTGAAAGGTAAAGCTTTTATTATTACTATTTAGATTAATCTCCCTTAAATATAATATATAAGCTATTTAAAACCTGACTTAACGAGGATACCGCTATATTGGCCGGTTGGTAATTAATTATAAATTGGTTTTAACCTGACTAAATATGGATACCGCCTGGTTGGTCGGTTGGTAATTAATTATTAATTTGACTTAATCAGGATACCGCCTATATGGCTGGTTGGTAATTATCACGCAAAGTTAATATATTATATTAAGGGAGATATCTAAAATAGTAGTAATAAAAGTTGATCCTCTAACCCCAGCATTTTCTTTTATTGTACTTTTACTTTATTTAATTTCAGCAATTTACTTTTATTTTTATTTTTTTTATTTTTTTTACTTTTTACTTTTTACTTTTTACTTTTTACTTTTTACTTTTTACTTTATTTACTTTTCAATAATTTATTTTTTAGTATTTAATTTTCAGTATTTTACTTATGTCTTTTATTTTATTTAAGTTTTTACTACCAGTAAATATGTGTCGTAACTAAGCCAGTTAACTGGGGTTGTGATGAATTTTAATATCACCGGTTTATAAAGGGTTATTTTATAGTTTGGGTAATTTAAAGGTTTATTTATTAAGTCTTAAGTTTAATGCTTCTTGTTGTCTGATCACCAATAAGATTGATCTGGTAAATCTAAAATGAACTAGACATAGGGATTTTAGGTTTCAGCCTTAGACTTAATAGCCCACGATCTTCCTTGAGGATAGATAACCCTTTAATAGATTTCCTTACATGATAGACATATATCTGTCGGGCGGGGGTAGCCATAATTGGAACTTAAACTTAATGAATCCAGATAATTTGGTTGACATAGACATATGGTTCAATTGGGTTAAACTGGGTATTTGCGTCTAACCATCGACATAGGCTTTTGCATAATTTAGTGTTCCAGGTTAGTAAACCGATTTATTACACAAACATAAAATAATCACTTCATCTTTTAAAAGATATTAGAATGATTCACAACCCTAGATCTTTGTGTCTTTTGTTATTTTCCTTAGTATTTTCTTTTATCTTTTTATTTATTTAGCAAATCTACAATCAACCAAATCAATCAAGCAATCATTCTCTTCTCCTTTAATTAGATATTTGTAAATAAATAGATTCAATAATTAATAAAAAAAGTAGGAATTAAGTCCTCGTGGGATCGATATTTTTATACTACTTGAACGATACGTGCGCTTGCGTTATACGTGTGTGTTTACGCCGGTCAATCCATTCAGATGAAGTAATAATCAGACCACAAAAGGCCCTTTATCTTACCACATCAAGTCATGGCTGACCACATGTGGTCATGATCCGACCATATTTGGTCAGGATCCGACCACATCATGGAAGACCAGACGAGGTCCGACCAGACCATGTCCGACCAGATGAGGCCGACCAGACCATGTCCGACCAGACGAGGTCCGACCAGATCAAGTCCGACCAGAGTCAAACATACGAGTATTTCACATGCATCATATACAAGTCCAAACACTCAACATAAACGAAAAGCCAAAACGTAGTACAAGGTCATAAACTTGAAATCAACACTTAAATCAAGTTTCTAAACCACCAAACAAGCCTCACCATAATGAAATAACTATAGAACAATTCTATGTCATCTAAGAGTGGATCAATAACTCTAGAATGACAACTAGTTTCTTAAACCATCAATAGAATGCTTATTAACTCATTAGTAACATTCTATGATCTTTATACATGCTCAACCCTTTCTAAAAACTTCCATTCTTCAAAAACACATAGAATAAAGAATAAGAAAAACATAAGAACATCACAAGATGATGACCACAACAAGAGGAATATTTTTCTCTCTAATGGCAAGTTGGAAATACTTACTACATTCCAAGATTTTCCTTGTTTTGCTTTTCTTTCTCTCAAGCTTCTATGTCTTCTTTCAATGGAGTTTTAGGTAAAGTGTGAAAAGGTTATTAAACCCTAAATGAAACAAAACAATATATACTTGTGTATTTTTACCATTGGCCGAAAATTGCTAAGGTAATTTACAAGATATTTTGTTTTCATTTCATTTCAATTTCAACTTGCAACTTGATTAAATGATCATTACACTTTAATGATATTTTCAACCAAGTCAACAATTTCAACTCAAGTCATTAATAAAATATCATAACATAAAAAATATCTATACGTTAATTAATTTAATCATTTAACAATTAAATAATTAATTAATTAATTAAATATAAATATATTAAATATATGTATAATATTTACATTAAATATTAAATACATATATTCATTTAAGATATTAGTCAAACATCTCAATTTGACAATTAATTAACGTGTATTTGAATTAATCAAGTATTAAATGCAAATACACAAAAATTAAGGAAATGACTATCGTGTTCCATCACATGTATTTTGCATTTAACTTTTAAACATCTTTATAAATAATCAATATTATTTATAAATGTTGCCCTAGTGCTCTACGAGTATATTTCATTAGTGAGACTCTCTAGATTCAGGCATATCCGTCAAGAAATCCAATCTCGTGTCCATAATTTATCCACCCATAAATTATGACGACCACAGATAAACTCGCTGAACCACACAGGTCGAGGTCATGGAAAATGTATAATTCCTCTGTCACATGTATCCGGATATATCCCAGAGATATAGATGTAAACGTCAAATCTCTATGGGGATTATCTATTCGACTTTTCTATTAGCAATCTCTAAAAGAATGTTTAGAACTAACTTTTAAACTTTACCACGGGCCCATGGTTTTATCTGATTGCTAATTATATGGACTACCTATGCTCTGGTACACAGAACTGAAAGATCTTATCTTGATACACATAGGACACCTTGAGGATCTATCTACACCCAACGAACAAGCGGAGGTCTGATCTAAATAGATCAGTGACGTGACTACCATCTAAGTGTAGAAGATGTCTCATGTGCCCACATTGGAATCTCAAGTCTAAGAATCGCAAGTGCTATTCAACCCAAGAAGATTCTTATTGACGTTGGTGTACCATCTATTAAGAATCTTCGGTGAGTCGTTCAGTGTTTATCCGCTATAAACACCTTCACGTCTATACTATTCTCCAAGACTTATGGTTCATTGAGAAACCATTGGAATCATATATTCCAGTATATGATATGTACCGGTCTCAACGAGTTTACTTTACTGACCAAGTAGTGTAAACCTTGACCAGAAACAGTCTGAGAATGACAACGTCATGATACTACTCAATGTCAGTTGCGACGCTTTTACAACAGTACAATGACTAATCATTCTATGGTCATTACGTCTTTACCATTTTAAAAGATAGATTATATTATATTATAGAAACTGCATATATTATTCATAATAATAAAGTTTTACAGAAGTATCTTCAAGGAAATACAACCGGGAATTGGCGCTCTGAGCACCAACCCCAACAAAATCTCCCACTTGCTCTAGTGCCAATAATGATTGTATCTAATACGCATAGACTCCATGTGTTTATCAAAAAACTTCGGAGGTATGGCCTTTGTCAGCGGGTCTGCTACATTATCTTCACTTGGTACCTTGCACACGACAATATCCCCTCGCGACACAATCTCTCGAATGATGTGGTACTTTTGTTCCACATGCTTCGACTTCTGATGCGCCCTTGGATCTTTTGCTTGTGCAATGGCTCCAGTATTATCACAGTATAACATAATCAGATTCTCGATACTTAGGACAACTCCCATTTCTGTGATAAAGTTCTTTATCCACACGGCCTCTTTTGCAGCTTCAGAAGCTGCAATATATTCCGCCTCAGTGGTGGAATCTGCCGTTGATCCCTGTTTGGAACTCTTCCAACAAACTGCACCTCTGTTAAGGGTAAAGACAAATCCAGATGTAGACTTTCTATCATCGGGGTCCGATTGGAAATCGGAGTCTGTATACCCATTAACTTGCAGTTCGTTTCCTCCATAAATTATCAACTTATCCTTAGTACCTTTAAGATACTTTAGGATATGTTTAATGGCCATCCAATGGTCATTACCTGGATTGGACTGATATCGACTAGTTACGCTAACAGCGAAACTGATATCAGGCCTCGTATATAACATGGCATATTTATGCTACCCAAACACGAAGCATAAGGTTGGTTAGACATTCTAACCTTCTCATCTTCTGTTTGTGGACACATCTTCTTTGAAAGATGAATCCCATGTCTGAACGATATGTTTGCTGTCTTACAGTTACCAAAACTATACCGTTCCAAGATTTTATCTATGTACGTTAGGGGTGGCAATTTGGGTCAGGATTCGTTTATTCGTTCGATTCGATTCGCTTTAAAGCGAATACGGGTTTGTAAAAATGGATTCGTTTAATAAATGGATCAATTCGATTCGATTCGCTATTAAACGAATCGAATACGAATTTAAGCTCATGGATTCGTTTATTCGTTTAGGATTCGTTTTATTATTTTTATTTATTAGTTTTGGTTAATTTTCAATTAAAATTCGAGAAATTATAACTAATATCATAGAAAACGTAATATTTTCGATATTTGGTGAGATATTTTTAGTAAATATATTAATTACATATTTCATATGTATATATTATGAAGAATTAATTTAAATAAAGTGTGGTAAATTATTTTATTAAATAATATAATTGACTAAACGAATAAATGAATATTCGTATTCGATTCGTTTAATAAACGAATATTCGTATTCGATTCGTTTAATAAACGAATCGAATACGAATCCTGATATTAGGATTCGTTTAATAAACGAATCGAATACGAATCCATCACATTTTGATTCGATTCGTTTAGGATTCGATACAAATTCGATTCGTTGATTCGTTTTGACACCCCTAATGTACGTTGATTGGGATAACCCAATCAGCCTCATTTGTCTATTGATGAGTGGTAATTATATCATTTTTTCCCACTCATTTAACCTAATATTTTGTATAGTTTCTCGAGTTTTAGGAACGATTTGATGTGTTTTTGTTTATTTTACAGATAAAAATAATATTAGGACTTAATGGAATCAAATTGAGGCTAACACGATGGAATTCGGAGGAAAAAATGTCAAAACCAAAATTTTACTATACGCATCATGAAGTGCAGTCAAAATTTCCAATTTTGCATATTTTGCGTATTTTGTCCATAACTTTTTCGTCCAATGTCCGATTGAGCTGATTCAAGTTGCAGATTAAAGAAGACTCGAATAGCTACAACTTTGAAAGTCAAAATATTTTTGAATTCGGAAGTTTGGCAGGCAGAAATTGATGAACAATCTCATATATTTTGAGTAATTACTATAGTCATTTTCAAAATATAATATAAAATTAATAAAATAAAAAAATAAAAATTGTCAAACTTCCACCAAACATGCAAGAGTGTTTTGTGCCATGTTTGGTTCCTTGTTTGATGCAATATTTTGTGGAGTGTTTGGTGGAGTGTTTTGTGGCATGTTTGGTGGAGTGTTTGGTGGAGCAATTGATGGAGAAATTGGTGGAAGCCTCTAGGTTTTTCTATAAATACCAAGCCATTTTATTTGTAATTCTCATGCTTTCCTTAGGTTTTTGTAAGGAATTTAAGGATTGCATATTGTGTGTTTATTTTTAGTAATTTAATTTATGTATTTTAATTTTCAGTAGCAGTAGTTCTCTTCTTCTACTCATTTCTTTTTATGTTCAGCGGTTAAATTTTCACTGGGGGAAGAGTGAAGCTTTTAATATTTTAATTTAGATTAATCTCCCTTAATTATAATATAAAATTTATTATTCACTAAAAGTAATTACCGCCTTAATGGCTAGTTTTATTTATTTGGCATAATTAGATACCGCCCATATGGCTGGTCTTTAGGTGACAGATAATTACCGCCTATATGGCTGGTTTATGTTCAAATACTATTACCGCCTTTATGGTTGGTTGGACTTAATTTAAATATGACTTAATAAGGAATACCGCCTACATGGCTGGTTGGCTATCACCGTTAAATTCTATATTATAATAAGAGAGATTTCTAAATTATAAATAATAAAAGTGGATCCCCAACCGCATCATTTTATTTTTATTCTAGGGAAGTGATGAAACACAATATCCATACTTAATAATTGATTTTCTTTTTATGGATAATTTTTTAGTTTGTTTATTGAGTCTTAAGCTTAATGCTTCTTGTTGTCTTATCACCAATAAGATTGATGTGGTAAACTTAAAATGAACTAAACATAGAAATTTTAAGTTTAGCCTTAGATTCAATAGCCCACGATCTTTCTTGAGGATAGATAACCCTTTAATAGATTTCCTTACAGGATAGACATATACTTGTCGGGTGGGGGTAGCCATAATTAGAACTTGATCTTAATGAATCTAGGTAATTTGGTTGACATAGACATATGGTTCAATTGAGTTATACTGGGTATTTACGTCTGACCATCGACATAGACTTTTGCATATTTTCGTGTTCCAGGTTAGAACAATATTGTGTGGAATCATGACCCTAGATATTTTGAGTCTTTTATTTATTTTCCTTAGTATTTTCTTTTCTTTATTTTATTTAAGCAAATCTACATTCAACCAACCAAAAGCAATCAATTCCCTTCTCCCTAAATTAGATATCTGTAAATAAATAGTATCAACAATTAATAGCAACAGTAGGAATTAAGTCCTCGTGGGATCGATATTTTTATACTACTTGAACGATACGTGCGCTTACGTTATACGCGTGTGAATGCACTAGTCAAGTTTTTGGGGCCGTTGCCGAGGACTTATATTTCTTGAATTATTAATTTTGAAGCTATTTAATTTACTTGTATCTAATTTTCTTTATTTTTATTTGTAATTTTTATTTCTTTCTTTTTTTTTAGGTGGTTGAAACATGGAATATTACTTGGAGATTGAAAGATTACGAGCTTTACAGGAAGATACACCCCAATTATGGGAGTAACAATCCGATTTTTTTAGGCCTGTTGTACAGCCCAACGACTATTATGGGATGCCAGAACCAAGCAATACTACATTTGCTCATCAGAACGAAACATGGAGATGTGAGATATGTGATGGTAACCACCCGAGCAATCATTGCGAGTACAACTACCATCCAGGGTGGCAGAACTATCAAAATCCTTCATGGTATGAAGAACCATCACATTTCACAGAATTACATTTTCCATCTTATCCACCACCCACCTACGATCTTCATCAAGAACCAGAACGATATTCACCAGAGGAAAAATAGATGATAAGAGAAATGGTGGACATGCTCAAGAAAAGTAATGAAAAGTGGAAGGTGATGTTTCAGGATCAAGAGGCAACTATTTAGAGACTGATTGATCAAACGAGACAATTAACAGAAAACTAAAGCTACATACCTCAAGAACCACTTTCAGATGAAACTGAAGAAGCTTTTGAGTACCCAGAATTTCATTATGAAACTTTAGCAGAGGAAAAAGTTGATCAGTATCAAGAACTAGAGGTATCAGTTCAAGAACCCGAACCAGCAAAGTCTCGATTTGAATTTTATTATTTAGATTCTGACTCTGACGATGAAGCTGAGCTATTTGTACCAACTGCATCAAAAAATGAGGATGGAATTCTGTATCTTCAAAATGAAGATCTTGGAGATTGCATAGCATAAATGTTTGAAGAAGATCTACATGAGCCAATCACTTCACTCAGATCAGAGGATAAAGACCTAAAATCAGACATATCTTTACATCCTCAGATTGACACTTATGGAGCATGCATTTCACAGATGACAGATGAAGAGCTGAACGCGGAAATCCTAAAATACATATGTGAAGAAAATGTGGAGGAAGAAGCAGAGCAAATGGAAGAACAAATGTCTGACCTTAATAAAGATCCAGTGAATTTAGGTGAAACATCACTGATTTGGGGAGTACAATTCAAAGATATCGCCCAAAAGCTTGAAAGAATGGAACTCCCATTCCAAGTCAAGTACCATACAAGACCTCCTGATTTTCTTTCTTTCTTTTCAAGAATCACTGGTGCGACAAATAATAAAAAAGTGGCACAAACACCGAAAAGGATAAAACTATTTTTACCACTTTATCGTTGGAAGAGACCCTTCAAAAGTAACACTCATGGGATTGTCTTTAATCAAACATTCAAAACGACGCTGAAACCTCATTATTGCAACCCATGCAATAATTTTATTTTGATTTTCATATTTTGTGTGAACTTTTTAACTTTGTGTGTTAGTTTTTCAGGTAAAAGCATAAACGGAGCATTTTAAGACAGAAGGAATGGTGTTTGGCAATCAAAGAGGAAAACTAATTCATTAGAGATGGCTGAGTAATGAATGAATTCTTGAGACACATCATAATGAATTTATACCAAGCAAGTGGAGTATTGAGTACACAATTTCGTTGCCTTAATTATTGCTTTGATTTACTTTTCTTTTGTACTTTTCTTTATTTTCACCGACAAGATTTAAACTTTTTGACTTTTCATAATTTATTTTAACGTTCTTCTAATAATTGTCATTTGGCAGATACTAGTGCAATTATTACTCACCCTTTTCAGGATCTATAAATTCAGCTCGTCATTTCTCTCTTCGACACATCCAGATATACATCGAAATAAGAGAGAGAAAATATAAGCAACTTCACAGCAGCGAATCAAACAAATTTGTGTTTTCTGTGGATCCAATTCTGGTAATAAACCAGAATGCATCGAGGCTACAAAGGAATTGAGGAGAGTCATAGCAGAATGAAATATGCACCTAGTATATGGCGGTGACAATCTTGGATTAATAGGAAGCATTTCAAAAGCCGTCCAGGAAGGTGGCAGACATGTTTTGGGAATCGTCCCAAAATCTTTGGCGGACGAACAATTAATTGGACCAACGAATGGAGATGAACGTATCATATCAGCTAAGAGACATGAGTCTGTCACCAAATCAGTACAAGATATTTTCTTGACTGCAACAAAGGCCGAGGAATTAATTGACCAAATTCTAGCCTTTGAACCAAAAATCGACCCCATTCTTTCCAAGTTGAACTGGTCAGATAGCGATCGTGATAAGAAGCATAAATTAGAGATAGATCTTAATCGGTAATTTTTCATAGATTTTCAGCTAATCAGGTACGACATTCTTAACTCTCATGTTTAAGACATTGGGGACAATGTCTCATTTAGGTTTGGGGGAGGGGAATAGTTAATTTGTATCTTGTTTTTCTTATTTTTTGTCCTAAATTTTTTTTCGAAAAATATAAAAAAAATTGAAATTTTTTCAAAAATTACAAAAATATTTTACGTTTTTGTGTTTTAATTTTGACTAAAAAGGTGAAATTGGTGAGAGATAACTGTGTAAGGAGTTCCCACTCCTGATACGTACTTCAACCCATTTTCGAAATAAGTTAATTTTTGTTTATTTCCTTTTAAATTATTTAATTTGTGAATTCTCCATAAAACTGACTAAAATGAATCTTCATATGCTCAGTTGGCAGATATTATTAATATGCATAGTAACATACGGATATGAGTTGTAATTGAAAAGTTTTAATATTTAGTGCTCTAGTTTAATTGGAGGAAACATCTATAAATGGCAATAGAGTAAAAAAAATAGAAAAAATGAGAAAAAAAAAACATACATCTGTGAAGAAAATGTGGCAAGAAGCAGAGAAAATGGAGGAGCATATGTCTGACCTTATTGAAGATCCATTGCATTCAAGAGAAACATCATTATTTTAGAGAGTACAAATGAAAGACATCACCCAGAAGCTTGACAGAATGAAACTTCCATTCCAAGTCAAACACCATACGAGACCTCCTGATTTTCTTTCTTTCTTTTCAGGAATCACTAGAGCGACAAAGAATAAAAAGGTGGCACAAGCATTGAATAGGACAAAATTCTTTTTGCCACTTTACAGTTGGAAGAGACCATTCAAAAGCAACGCTCATGGGATTGTCTTTAATCAGACATCCAAAACGACGCTGAAACCTAATTGACAGATAGATTTCAGTCATGTCTGGCTGAAGACGAAAAATTTAGCGCTAGTAGGGAGGCAACCCATGCAATTTGTTGTAATTTATGTTTTCATATTTTGTGTATACATGTTGTAGAGTTTTTGATTTTGTGTGTTATTTTTGTAGGGAAAAGCACAAACAGAGCATTTTAAGACAGAAGGAATGATGTTTGGCAATCACAAAGATGAGAGCTAATTCATGAGTGATGGCTGAGTAAGGGATGAATTCTTGAGACGCATCCTCATGAATTTATACTAAACGAGTGGCATATTACGTACACAATTCCGTTGCCTTAATAATTGTTTTGATTTGTTTTTCTTTTGTTACTTTCTTTTATTTTAATAGACAAGATCCAGACTTTTTGACCTTTCACGACTTATTTTGTTGTTTAGCTAACAATTGTCCTTTAGAAGATACTAGTGCTATTATTACACACCCGTTTCAGGTACTATAAATTCAGCTCGTCATTGCACTTTGGAAGACATCCAGATTTGAGAAAAAAAATAATACATAAAAATGGAAGCCACTTTAAGAAGACGAGTTGAGAACATTTGTATGTTTTACGGTACTAGTGTTGGTGTTAAACCGCAATACATAGAAGCAACACATGAATTGGGACGAGTCATTGCTGAACGAAATATGCACTTGATATACGACGGAGGCAATCTTGGACTAATGTGAATTATTTCAAAGGCCGTACAGGAAGGAGGCAGTCCAGTTTTTGGAATCATCCCAAAACCTTTGGCAGAGGCAAATCTTATTTGACCATCAAATGGAGAGGAATTAATCGTGCAAAATATGTCCGAGAGATTGGTATAGATGATTAACAAGGCTGATGCATTTATTGCTTTGCTAGGAGGGTTGGGCACATTGGAGGAAATTGTTACAGTACTATCTTAGGTGAACCTGAACATACACCAGAAACCACTTGGGTTGCTTAACGCTGATGGATTTTACGACTTTCTTTGTGTATATCTTGGTGACGCTATGAGAAATGGGTTCGTGTCAAAGCCTATAGAGGAACTCCTCTTCACGGCTAGATCTGCCGATGATTTACTTGACCAAATCTTAGCCTTTAGACCACAAGTTGACTCTGTCCTTTCCAAGATTAAATGGTCCGAAGATGATCGTGGTAAAAAAACGTAAGATAAATCTGGATCTGAACCTTTAATATTTCTGTATTGTTGCTGACCAGGTACTAATTTCTAAACTCTTCTTCTATTGTTTAAGACATTGGGGACAATGTCTCATTTAGGTTTGGGGGAGGGAATTAGTTAATTAGTATCTTGTTTTTAGTTTGTGTTGTTTTTATTTTTAGTCCAAAATTTTTCGAAAAATATAAAAAAATGAAAAATTTTCAAAAATTACAAAAAAAATATTTTGCATTTTGTGTTTTTATTTTGACTAAAAAGGTGAAATTGGTGAGAAATAGCTATGTAAGGAGTTCCCACTCCTGATACGTATTTCAACCCATTTTCGAAAGAAGTTAATTTTTATTTATTTCCTTTTAAATTATTTAATTTGTGAATTCTCCATAAAAACTGACTAAAATGAATCTCCATATACTCAGTTGGCAAGTATTATCAATATGCATAATAAAATACGGACATGAGTTGTAATTGAAAAGTTTTAATATTTAGTGCTCTAGTTTAATTGGAGGAAACATCTATAAATGACAATGGAGTAAAAAAATAAAAAGAAAAAAAGAAAAAAAGAAAAAAAGAAAAAAAAAAAGAAAAAAAAAGAAAAAAAATGAGGAAAAAAAACATTTGAGATCCGAGTTATTAAGTCCGTATGGGTGTTTTAACACCTAGTGCCCTAAAACCAACTGGTTTGGGAGTCACTGGCCCAAAGCTCGCTATATGGATCGAAGATGTTGCAAAAAAAATATATATATCTGAAGTCTGAGTAATTAAGTCCGTAAGGGTGTCTTAACACCTGGTGCCCTAAAGCCAACTGGTTTGGGAGCCACCGACCTAAAGCTCGCTACATATACGTAAGATATTGTATATAAATAAAAAAAAATCAAAAAAAAAAATCAGAAAAAATCTGAAAAATTATTCCATTACTACAAAAAGATGTGAATTCCGATAAAACTTTAGGAAAAAAGTATTACCCTCTTATCAACTACACTTAGGACTGTTGTGGACAAAAATGAATTGATTAATATTGTGTTGGTTGTGTATATGAAGAATGGTAAAAAAAAATCAGAGATTTTACTTATTCGGTAATTTAGAAAGAAAGAAAACAACTACTAACTTGGAGTAGAAGTTTCACCTGTTTAGTCACTAAAAGTTGAATTAGCTCAATCGGATATCGGACGAAAAAGTTATGACCAAAATATGAATATTGCGTAAAATTGGAAATTTTGACTGCACTCCGTGACGCATATTGTAGATTTTCATTTTTGATATTTTTCCTCCGAATTTTATCATTTTAGCCCCGAGTTGATTCTATTAAGTCCCAATATTATTTTTATCTGTAAAATATATAAAAACACATCAAAACGTTCATAAAACTAGAGAAATTATACAAAATATTAGGTTAAATGAGTGGGAAAAAGTGATATAATTACCACTCATCACACCCCCAAACCTAACATTTTGCTAGTCCTCGAGCAAAATATAAAATAAAATAAAATAAAATAAAATTAAGTTAAGCCACTTTCGTAGGGATCACGGTTGCATTTAGCTTATGCAACAAGCCTTTAAACCCTAGGTGTCCCTAGTGGACGAGTTGTAGTCTCGTGAGGGTTTACAGCAATGATACCCACAAATATTTTACAAAAGTAAAAAAGTAGTAAAACTAATGCACACGAAAGAAAAAAGACAAGAGAAAAGAGAATAAAGAAGTTAATGACTAATT
>SKCR01017125.1:0-100526 GCA_019454045.1 Zanthoxylum bungeanum
AATGAAAGACATCCATCACTTGATTGACGAATGATGTGAGGCTAGATGTGACTAGCGATTTGACGCTTGATATGATTTGCCGCATTCGAATTCGAAATGTGAATGCGCTCGCAAATAATTTCGGCCTCGGGTTCGCTAATTCCAAATTAACGAATTTCCGTTGCGTCGTAATTAAATCTAATTTAATTAAATAATTATGTCAATCATAATTACTATCACGTCCCTAACGAATTAATTCTAAATTAATTCGTTCGCCCGAATTAAAATCTAATTTTAATTCCGCGTCGAAATCCAATTTCGATTAATATATCGAATATATTAATTTCTCGATTAATTCCAAATTAATCGTTATCTCTCTTTAATGATATTTTATCCCAGATAAAATATCTCTGCAATTAATCCCAGATAATTTTCTCTCTCATCTAATTAATCCCAGATTAATTAAAAGTGCGAGTCATACGTCATCGGTGAATCTTTGGGAAGCGACCCATGAGATCCCCAGATATGTTGGCAGTAAATTCAGTCGTCGGACTATCCGAACACATAAGTACCTCGTACTACAGTTATACCGAATTACAAGACAAGGTTGGCCTCTAGCAAAGCACCATGCCTACCCAATTCTCCGGAAATATCCTTACAGGAATAAAGGATCTGTATCAGGCGTAGTATACGTAGTATTGCGTATTTTTGTCCAGTATCGGATGATCACATGCAAGGTTTGGGGCTGGTACAGTGTATGCCCCATACGATGCATATATTGGATAACTAGCAACTAGTCTCTTTAATGATCAGATAATCATAACCAAGTCATATTATCCTGACGGTTGCAACATTTATAGAGAACCAGTTCTGTATCCCTGCGTGATCATCAACTCCATATGACTGGAGTGATACTTCCATCTTGACATCACACCCAACACACTACGATTCTCGATACCCAGAATTGGCGTACATAGAAACCGGTTAAAGCCCTAGACGACCTCAACCAAAGTATATTGATTGTCTTATGCATTAGCGGTGTAAGTCTCAGGTTAAGACCAAATACACCTACCCTGATTTCGGACTTCCATAGACACATAGTCATACTACCAATGGAATTCCGAGGGGGTCTTATCCAGAGCGAAGCTGTTTCCCGTACCATCGGTGAAACACAACCTCATATTACACTTGCATGAGTATCATATACCCAAATATATGAGAACCATGTCGTTGTGCCCTCACAACGCACACAAGTGTAATTCTAGTCTTTTACGCATTCATCGATGTCCAATCTCGATGATGCTCTGACTAGGGATGTTTAATGATTTATCCTTCGTGGACTGATACTGTCTCATATCATTCTCCGTCCAGGAACAAAATAGGGACCTCTCATCATATATATCTAGGTGATCTAATCACAATTATAAGAGTGCAATCTCTTTTGTCACATAGTTAATTTGTACAACAACACCATGATCTGTACAAATAGTGACGCTATGGGTCATAATTGTCCAACAGTTCGGGCAGCCCATGAACTGCCCCGACACTATTGGATCTGACCTGGGCAGTTCCATGAGTGTCGGGGTGGGCGGTTCGGTGAAAAATGCATTTTAGGCCTTTTACGGAAAAACGATTTTCGTAAAAGTTTCGCGAGTTTTCAACTTTGTTTATGTTAATATTTGATATTGAATAAATAAGTTTAGGTGAAATATGAATAAATTATTCATATCAATTATTGAATAATTTATTTGGTATTTTGAAAAAGTTTTAAAATACGATTTCGCCCGAACCCGCGCTTCTGATGCCCCCCATCGCCCAAAACACCAACAAATATGTATCATAGCTGGTCTGATGCTTCATCCATTATATTATTCATGCTTGATATTAGATATATAATCCAATTTTAATGTTCGACATGCTTAGAATCTAGATATGTTTCTTAACTGTTTGATTCTACGTTAACGGAAAATGTAACAGAATTTAATAGGTAAATTAAGTTATGTTTTCCGAAGTAGAATTGAAATGTTAAAAATGATTTAGAGATTAAAATTCTGCATTGGATGTAGAGTATAACTTCCGTAGAAAAATCCCTGCTTTTTAAATATGGTTGTAAAGTAACATGTATTGGATACATGTTTCTTGGTCCGTCTTGTCCAGTACGGTTTATGGGTATTTTTCTATAAATGCATCCGAGAACGTGCCAAAGCTGTGAGGGTGTAGTTATAGGATTGTTATCCAGACCGGTTGTATATTGATACTGGACAAATTCAAGTGAAAGTGGAAATCCTGAACGTGCCAAAGCTGTCAGGACTACACCGGTAGCTTGAGTATGTCATTGACAAGTGTAACCTTGATACGCCTCTCTGTGAACGTGCCAAAGCTGTCACAGTGAGAAACGGTCAGGACCAAAACCATGAGTCACTGGTGAGTGATTGACAATGAGTTGTCTACCTAATGAATATACGTAGGCGAGAACGTGCCAAAGCTGTTGGACAATTATGACCCATAGCATCACTATTTGTATAGAACATTGTGTTGTTGTACAAATTAACTATATGACAAAGGAAATTGATGTTTTATCATTTGTAATTGGATTACCAGGATACATAAATGATAAAAGTCTCTATGATTAGTTCCGGATTAATAAGATATGAGACAATATTAATCCACTAAGGTTTAATCATTAAAACATTCATAGTCGTAGTATTATCGAGATTGGACATCGATAATGCGGAATAGACTAGTATTGCACTTGTGCGTGTTATGGGAGCATAATGGCATAGTTCTCATATATTTGGGTATTGGATACTCATGCAAGTGTAATAAGAGGTTGTGTTTACCGATGGTACGGAAACAGCTTCGCTCTGGATAGACCCCTCGGAATTCCATTGGTAGTATGACTATGTGTCTATAGAAGTCCGAATCAGGGTAGGTGTATTTGGTCTTAACCTGAGACTTGCACCGCTAATACTTGCGACAATCAATGTACTTTGGTTTTGGTCGTCCAGGGCTTTAACCGGTTCTGTGTACGCCTCTTCTGGATATATTGAGAATCGTAGTGTATTGGGTGTGATGTCAAGATGGAAGTATCACTCCAGTCATATGGAGATGATAGTCACGTATGATACAGAACTGGTGCTGTTATATGCTACAGCTATCGGGATAATATGACAAGGTCATAGTCATCCGATTATAGAGACTAGTTACCAGAGATCCGATATGTGCTTCGTACGGGGTAAACACAATTCCAGCCCCAAGCCTAGCACGTGACATCCGATACTAGATCGCAATACGCAATACTATGTATACTACGCCTGATATAGATTACATATTCCTTTAAGAATATTTCTGGAGAATTGGGTAGGCACGGTGCTTTGCTAGAAGCCAACCATGTCTTGTAAATCGATAAAAACGTAGTACTAGGTACGTACGTGTTCGGATAGTCCGACGACCGGATTTACTGCCAACATATCCGGGGATCTCATGGGTCGCTTCCCGAAGATTCACCGATGACGTATGACTTGCACATAATTAATCTGGGATTAATTATTAGAGAGAGAAAATTAATCTGGGATTAATTACGGAGATATTTTATCTGGGATAAAATACTATTTAAAGAGAGAGAACGATTAATTTGGAATTAGTCGATAAAATAATATATTGATATATTATACGAAATTAGATTTCGACGCGGAATTAATATTAGATTTTAATTCGAGCGAACGAGTTAATTCAGAATTAATTCGTTAGCGACGTGAATAGTAATTTTGCTAGGCATAATTATTTAATTAAATTTGATTTAATTACGTCGCAATGGAAAATTCGTTAATTTGGAATTAGCGAACCCGAGCCCGACAGTGTTTGCGGGCCCACTCGTATTTCGAATCGAGTGGGGCCCACAAGTCACATCATGCGTCATATCACTAGTCAAATTTATCACTTTAATGTGATGTAAGTTGTTGGTTGAGTGTGGAACACACTAAAGTGATGGCTTGAAAGACATTTTCCATTTTTTATTATTTGGTATTTGACTATCATTTTGTGTATTAGATTACACAACACACACAAAACTCATCTTCTTCTCTCCTTCCTCTCCCATTCGGCCGAGGGCCATTTTTCTCTCTTTTGCTTCTCTTTGTCGAGAGCAACACAAGGGGAAATAGAAAAATTGTGGTAATTTTTCAAGAGTGCTAGCACACCAAAGGGGTCAAACAAAGCTGATAGGGAAACTCATTCATGAGCATGGAATCCATTCACAAAACTTGGAGCTTGAAGATCATTTCCATAGAGGTTGACCGAATCAAAGGAGCACAAAATGGAGGCATTACCGAGATCTTCAAGGGAGCAAGAAAATTTTTGTGTTTCTTCGCATCGCAAAAGCCGATCAAAGTGAGTATTCCGCAACTTTACTTTGTTGTATTCGCACTTTTATAGCTTAATTTATCTTGGGAAGACCTAGAAAACCCAACAATGGTATCAAGAGCCTTGATTAAGCATGAAATTTGATTTAGGGTAAAATTTTTGTAAAATTGATTTGAGCATGTTTTGATGAAATTGTTTGTTTGAGTATGCTTGATGATGATGATAACATAGTGTTATGCATGATCAATTTGATGAAAATTGAATTGGATCAATTTTTCCCCCAATATAGTAGGCTTGGCCGAAAGTTGTAGTGCCCTAAATGTCATGGTAATTTTGTTTTTTGATCATTGGATGAGTTGAAAGACTTGGGAAATGTTGATTTAGGATTTAATTGGATTGAATTCGAAATCGGACAAAAAAAAATCCCCAAATTGCCGTGAACAAAGAAGCATGGAAATGAATTGATTTTTTGATTCAATAATGTTGGACATGTGTTGATGATGATAAGCATGATTAATTAAGTAAATTGGTATTTTGGAAATGTTAATTTGACTAATTATTTATGGCTAATACACTTTAAATAATTTAATTGTGATATTTGGAATATTGTGATTAAATTGGTTGGGCTAAATTTGGAATTGGGCTTGAAAAGTTGTATTTGGGCTTAATGGGGTTGGTGGGCCAAGTTTGGTTTAGGTTAATTGGTTGGATCCAATTGGGCCTAAACCCTTTCCATAAAGTCCAAATATAATATAATGGACCTTTCAAATTTTAATTGGGCCTAATGGGCCTAAATTGATTTTTGGCAAAGGGTGATTCTTTATTGGGCTTTGGTTGCCAAAGTCCATGCCTTATAAATTAATTGAAAGCCCATTGGACTTTAATTAAATTGACATTGGATGTTAAATTGGGCTTTGAGACCCGTAAGGATTAGATTTAGAATCTAAGTTGCAAAGGCTCATTAATAAAGTGTAATTATTTAATTTGGAATTAAATAAAGAATTAGTATTGAATACAAATTAAATTGGATTTAATATTGTAGTTTAATATAATTCAAGAATTCGTACTTTGAGTACTTATTCTTAAAACGAGTTGGACTCGCGCAAATCAAATCGTTGTTTGAAAATTGGATGGTCATTAATTTCAGATTAATAAATTGGATTAGCTTGATTGATAACATGCTTTGTGTGAATACATGGATGTGATGTATGAATAATGTATATCGTATGGATATTAGATGGGTGAGGGAAATTTTGGAAATTGTTGTAATAAATTTAGAATTTATTAAATTGGACCTGCGTGTCCAGCGTATTACCTATTGATTCTTTGTATTTCTCTTCTCACATATTCCCCTCAATGTAAATGAGGTTTCTTTATAAGTGTTATGTAATTGGGTAGAAGTAAGATTTGTGCTAGCGGGAGAGTGGAAATGGAGAGATTTGTTCTAGGAACAAAGTGTTTTAAATATCCAGGGCATATCATTATTAATTTATTTACGTGCCTTATTATGTTTTTAGAATGCATGTTTAAGGGTGTATGATGAGACCTAATCAAAGATAATTAATTGGTTGCCAATTACGTGAAAAACCCTCAACAAATATTAAGCGTTTTTCCTTCCATTGAATGATTCATTCTCAAGATCCAAGATTGGCACTGGTTTGTTGGCCAAAGTCAAGGCCTTTGTCCATCGTAGATGTGTTTGATTCATGAAGGCTTCGTTCCATATCGCATGTCTTGTCCAAGTTGTGATTTGTTGGCCAAAGTCAAGTTTACTTCTTGTCCATCGACGTCGATTACGAAGCTTTCCAAGGTCAATGGGTGCCGCTTATCTGGAATCGTTAAGTTTGTTGTGCCAAAGCCAAGGCTTAGTTGATTCAAATGAAAAAGGTTAGGGAATATATTAGATATATTGGCATATATTAGATATATGTTTCGGACTTGGATGTCCACCTACTGGATCTAGGAGTTGGATGAGATCCAATTGATCTTAGAGATCTACCTAGTTAAATATCATACAATTTGTTGGCCAAAGTCAAGGTTGTGTGTTATTTAACGGGATCCTAGCCCACTAGGAAACAAGGTTTCCCGAGTACTCAACAGAGGGTTAAAGGCTCGCCGAAAAATAGTGGGAGGCAAGTATAAATTTGTAATTTCGTTTAGATACTTGCAAATACGCGCTCATTTCAATTTTTCGTCATTAATTAATAAATATGTTAGTTGGACTAATATTTAATCGTTGTTTTAAATTAAACAGTTGGACTGTATTCAAACTACTTCAAATTATAGTTGATTATATAATTGGATTATAGTAATCAATATATTTGAATTTAACCAATTAAATTATAGTTGATTATATAGTTAGACTATAGTAATCATTATAATCTAAGTACCTGAAATTGTTGATTGGATAGTTGGACTATAGCAATCAAGATAAATGAAAGATTAGCGTTTAAAACATAAACCTGGGTAAAAATGTCTTTAAACGGCTCCATTTTCAGAATGGGAATAAACCTCAGGATAGTCCTGGCAACTAAGAAGTTATTCTATTAGATAGAATTACATCTTGGGCCTAAGCCCGGAGTTGAGCAAATAGTAGAACATGATCTTTGGAAGATTCATGTGATGATAACTTTAGTGCTCAATCCATTATGCTAGATGCAATGGCACTTTAATTCCATCGTCAGACTAAAGGATTAGATCCTTATAACATGATGTTGAAATTACAGATCTTCATAGATCTATTCTTAGATCTTAGAAGTACAAATTGCAAAAGAAGCTTTTTTGCTCACGTATGTCAGAGGGTACATCTGTCGAGCACTAGGTGTCGCAAATGATTGCTGACATCGATCAGCTAGGTTAGCTGGGCATTACCTATGTGGTCGAGACTACCAAAGATTTGATCTTATAGTCTCTACCCGAAAGCTGAGGCAGGTTCATTGTGAACCAAGAGTAAACTCTTGGAGAGTTGATGACTATGCTCTAGGAGGCAGAGCTAGAGCTTCTAAAAGGGGCAAAGGCAAAATCATCAAGTCTTCTTGGAACACAAAGGACATATCCCAAGATGTCTGCCTAAACTGTAGCAAACGGGGTCACTGGAAGTGTGACTGCCGTATGGACAAGGCAGACGTGATGGAAGACAAGACGGGCAAGGCTCCGGCTTCAATATGTTTGTCATAAACATTTTCACACTACAAGTTTCAAAATTGGATTTTTGATACTAAGTGTTGTATATAAATATGTACTGGTGTGCAGAATCTGCTGATGAGCAAGATACTGACTTCAGTTGAGATTAACCTACGAGTCGAAAACAGGATGAATGTCACTGTTTTAACCGTAATACCTAAGTTTAGGAACTACCCTTCGGGTATGTACTTAAATTAGGAAACTGTTATAATGTACTTAGTTTGACTAGAAACATTAT
This sequence comes from Zanthoxylum bungeanum, assembly GCA_019454045.1. Classification (NCBI taxonomy): domain Eukaryota; kingdom Viridiplantae; phylum Streptophyta; class Magnoliopsida; order Sapindales; family Rutaceae; genus Zanthoxylum; species Zanthoxylum bungeanum. The sequence goes on from SKCR01017125.1 coordinate 7,763, forward strand.
CTCTATATCAGAGTATAACTCGTTGCGGGTATACCTTTATATTCTAGAACACTAAAGTGTTTTATTTTATAAAGATGATATTGAGATAAACACATTAGACGTGAATAACAGTATTTATATTTTGAATATAAATAAATCTCAAACATATGACATGACAAACAAATAGCTCAAACTGATTTAATCAGATGAGACTTATTTGTGGCATTGTTGTCTGACACATTAAACAAGACTCGTATATCCAAACTTTTGAAGAATGGGTACTAGGACAAATTTGATACTATTCAAATGATGTCTACGAATCTAGTTTATTAGGCAAAGTGCCTAAAAAACTTTTTACTTGGTAAAAGTGTAAGTGTCATCGATATGTTAGCCCTCGTTCATAGTGACGCAAGTGGGCCCATATCTAGCTAGGCTAGAGGTGGATATGAATACTTCGTAACCTTTACGGATGTGGCATCGATTATGGTTATGTGTTTCTTTCGAAACACGAATCGAAAACTTTTGATAAATTCAAAGAGTTTCGACACGAAGTTGACAAACAGATCGGCAAGAGTATTAAAACTATCACGATTAGACCGTGATTGAAATACTTAAGTAATAAGCTTCTCAATTACTTGAAAGAGTATAGTATTCTTTCACAGCGGACTCCTCCTGGAACACCTCAATTTGACGGTGTGTCCGAACGGAGAAACTGAACTTTGTTGGACATAGTAATGTTAATAATGAGTCGCTCTGAGCTACCATTTTCCTTCAAGGGATATGCATTAAACAGTGCAATACTTATTTTGAATAAAGTTCCATAAAAATTTTAGACAGACTTCATATTAGATATGAACAGGAAAGAAACCAGGTTTTTCTCATTCCTGAAGATTTGGGAATGTTGGGCATATGTTTGGATGATACCAAACTAGAACCCAAATCGGATAAGTGCCTAATTTGCAGGTTATCCTAGGGAAACCAAAGTATAGTACTTATACAACTCACAAGAGAACAATGTAATTGTTGCTCGCCATGCGGTTTTCCTAAAAGGAATACCTATATGCAGTGGTAAGTGGGAGGAAAGTAAAACTCGATGAAAATCAGAGTAATAATGTTCCAGGCACCGATTCCGTAATGGAACATAAACAGTTCATCAAGGATGAAACTGTACCAATAATCTTTGAATACATAAGAACCGCGTAAGTCGGAGAGAGTCAGAAAAAAACCTGGGAGGTATGGGTTTCTGATCTCACCTCATAAAGATGTCAATCTTATTGAGGAAGACAAACTGGCTACGTTTAAGGAAGTGATACAAGGTATCGACTCCCTATTATGGAAAAGTGCCATGAAGTCCGAAATGGATTCCATGTATACCAACCAAGTTTAGACACTGGTTTATGTACCTGAAGGCATTGTGCCTATTGGTACTGTATTAGTCTTCAAGGAAGACATACATGGATGGAAACATACCAACGTACAAAGCTAGGCTTGTAGCGAAAAGATATCGTTATCAACATTGTGTCGATTACGACGAAACCTCTTACATGTTGCCATGGTTAAATCCATTTGGATAATGCTTGCTAAAGCTGCATGTTTCATTTATGAAATATGGCAGTTGAACGTCAAAAATGATTTCCTTAAACGGAAACCTTTTGGAGGATTTTTACAACATCCTGACGGTTTTGTCATACCTAAACTAGCAAACAAGGTTTGCAAGTTAATTCGATCCATTGATGGATTGAAGCAAGCATTGCGTTCTTAGAATTATCATTTTGATGTAATCATAATGGTATATGATTTAATTCAAAACGAAAATGATTCTTGTGTATATAAGGAGGTTAGTGGAAGCGCACTGACATTGATTGTCCTATAAAATGATGATATATCATTTCTTGGAAATGACATTCCCATAATAAAACAATCGGTGAAAGCTCGGCTTTTATGAAAATTCTCTGTAGAATACTTGGGAGAGAAAACCTTTATTCTAGGAATAAAGATCTACTGAGATAGATCTAAAAGTTGTTGGCACTCTCCGAGAACTCGTACATTGAAATAAATATATGCGACCTGGTGTCTCATATGCTTTGAGCATATGGAGTCACAATCAGGCCAATCCAAGTGATAGTCACTGGATTGATGTTAAGAACATCCTTATATATCTTAGATGATCTAAGGATGCTTTCTTAAGCTATGGAGGAGGAGAACTTGAAGTGACTGGGTTCACTGCTGCAAGTTTCCAAACCAACAAAAAAATTGACTATAAGTCGTAATAGGGTACTATATAGTTTGAATAACGGAACAGAGAGCTGGAAATCTTCCAAGCAAGATATTGTTGCCGAATAAACTACAAAAGCGGAATATTGCTGCAGCTGAGGCAGCAAAACTAGCCAATTGGATCTATAATATCCTAATAAGATTAGGTGTAGTTCTGTTAGCAGCTCAGCTAGGCTACAGCACAGGCTAAAGAATTAATGGTCTCATCAATGATCCAAGTATTTACTTCAACTATTCATCTGATTTGTTCGGATCATACATCGTGGCGATGTGATGATCGTATAAATCGCATCAGATGATAACTTTGCAAATCCGTTGACGAAAGCAGTTTCTCAGCAGAAATTTGAGCGACCCGTACATAGTTCAAGTGTAGGGCACTTGAGTGATTGGCTATAGGCCAAGTGGGAGATTGTTGGGCAATTATGACCCATAGCATCACTATTTGTACATAATATTGTGTTGTTGTACAAATTAACTATGTGATAAAGGAAATTTCTCTTTTATCATTTGTAATTGGATTACCAGGATACATAAATGATAAAAGTCCCTATGATTAGTTCCGGATTAATAAGATATGAGACAATATTAATCCACTAAGGTTTAATCATTAAAACATCCATAGTCGTAGTATTATCGAGATTGGACATCGATAATGCGGAATAGACTAGTATTGCACTTGTGCGTGTTATGGGAGCATAACGGCATAGTTCTCATATATTTAGGTATTGGATACTCATGCAAGTGTAATATGAGGTTGTGTTTACCGATGGTACGGAAACAGCTTCGCTCTGGATAGACCCCTCAGAATTACATTGGTAGTATGACTATGTGTCTATGGAAGTCCGAATCATGGTAGGTGTATTTGGTCTTAACCTTAGACTTGCATCGTTAATACTTACGACAATCAATGTACTTTGGTTTTGGTCGTCCAGGGCTTTAACTGGTTCTATGTACGCCTCTTCTGGGTATATTAAGAATCATAGTGTATTGGGTGTGATGTCAAGATGGAAGTATCACTCTAGTCATATGGAGATGATGGTCACGTAGGATACGAAACTGGTGCTCTTATATGCTGCAACTATCGGGATAATATGACAAGGTCATAGTTATCCGATTATAGAGACTAGTTGCCAGAGATCTGATATGTGCTTCGTACGGGGTAGACACAATTCCAGCCCCAGGCCTAGCACGTGACATCTGATACTGGATCGAAATACGAAATACTACGTATACTACGCCTGATATAGATTACATATTCCTTTAAGAATATTTCTGGAGAATTGGGTAGGCACGGTGCTTTGCTAGAAGCCAACCATGTCTTGTAAATAGGTAAAAACGTAGTACTAGGTACGTACGTGTTCGGATAGTCCGACGACCGGATTTACTGCCAACATATCCGGGGATCTCATGGGTCGCTTCCCGAAGATTCACCGATGACGTATGACTCGTACATAATTAATCTGGGATTAATTATTAGAGAGAGAAAATTAATATGGGATTAATTACGGAGATATTTTATATGGGATAAAATACTATTTAAAGAGAGAGAACGATTAATTTGGAATTAGTCGATAAAATAATATATTCGATATATTATACGAAATTAGATTTTGAAGCGGAATTAAAATTAGATTTTAATTCGGGCGAACGAGTTAATTTAGAATTAATTCGTTAGCGACGTGAATAGTAATTTTGCTAGGCATAATTATTTAATTAAATTTGATTTAATTACGTCGCAATGGAAAATTCGTTAATTTGGAATTAGCGAACCCGAGCCCGGGAGTGTTTGCTGGCCCACTCGCATTTCGAATCGAGTGGGGCCCACAAGTCACATCATGTGTCACATCACTAGTCAACTTTATCACTTTAATGTGATGGAAGTTGTTGGTTGATGGTTAAGTGTGGAACACACTAAAGTGATGACTTGAAAGACATTTGCCATTTTTTATTATTTGGTATTTGACTTTCATTTTGTGTATTAGATTACACAACACACACAAAACTCATCTTCTTCTCTCCTTCTCTCCCATTCGGCCAAGGGCCATTTTTCTCTCTTTTGCTTCTCCTTTGCCGAGAGCAACACAAGGGGAAATAGAAAAATTATGGCAATTTTTCAAGAGTGCTAGCACACCAAATGGGTCAAACAAAGGTGATAGGGAAACCCATTAATGAGCATGGAATCCATTCACAAAGCTTGGAGCTTGAAGATCATTTCCATGGAGGTTGACCGAATCAAAGAAGCACAAAATGGAGGCATTGCCGAGAGCTTCAAGGGAGCAAGAAAATTTTTGTGTTTCTTCGCATCGCAAAAGCCTATCAAAGTGAGTATTCTGCAACTTTACTTTGTTGTATTCGCACATTTCATAGCTTAATTGATCTTGGGAAAACCTAGAAAACCCAACAAATTTCGTGATATGTTTATCATGGTTATATAATTTAAAGTATGTAGTTTAATGAATTAGAAATTCCCTTGTATAGTTTTCTTTGCTTCGTAACTCAATTAATGAATTGTCATGACTTAGTTACGTGTTTCTACTAGAGAACATGTTGAACGTCTTGAATTGTTCAAGAACTGTCAATATGTTACTAATGAAACTCGGATAGAATATTTTGAATAGTTCAAAGATATTTTATTTGTAGTGTTGAAAACTTTGTCTTTAAAAATTCATTGCGCATCTTTGAATTGTTCGAAGATGTTTGATTTGATCAAACGCATGAATTTAAGGTAATTAGTTCTGTAGTTATTTAATGAATATGATTCTTACTCAGTATTAAACTTCAGTGATTCCATTGTAATGGAATTGGTCAGTGGGAGTTATCGAATCTTATATGATTTGATTCGTTGATGTTGAGTGTTACCGAATTGTTTTTCGATACTCTTAGGGTTATGCTCCATTAACACTAATTCATCTCTTTAATTAAGGTTCCATTCATTTTTACAGTTACATATATAATATGTATAGTAGAAAATTCGAATCTTGAAAAGTTTAAGATTTGAAACTTTCCTTTGTATAATGGTTATATAATTGAAAGTACTTGTGTCTCAGAGGTATGAGTGATATGTTTATCATTTATTCTATTTAATAGAATATTGTATTCTATTGATAGAATATCTTTTCTACGATCCTGAGTAATAAAATTGTTTTGTTACTTGGTGGTTAACATTGGATGTTGACGACTGTAGAAAAGACTTGACTTAGTGAAGTCAAATGAGAGAGTGATAAACTGTGATGGAGCTATATAATTAATAAGATGAAAAGACCCTTAGACATCTTCCGTATAAGTGTAATAGGATGTCTGAATTATTTACAAAGTATTTCATACTTAATGATTCTATTGTTTTCTTATCGAAGAAAATTATCCTATGACTTATAGTGGGAGCGATATTTGATATCGAATTCAGAAATTAGCATTGAACCATAGATCTAAGATTGTTCATGGCTTACTACGATCAAGTTTTGAACTTGATTAAGTTTTCGTTATGAATAGTTCATAAAATGTGCAAATTGTGTGCGCAACAAAAGCAATGTGAGCTCGATAAAGGTTTGACCTTTTGAAGTTATGCTCAGTAGTCTATTGTAGATTCCGAGGAAGCTTGTCTTTTGTCGCACTGATTGGACAATTAAGGATCTGTCGGTTAATGTTGATATTAAACCGTGATTTTTGGCTAAAGAATATAAAATGGCGTTCTTAAGTGATTTCTTCCAATGAGAGATCCGTTATGATTTCTTTGTTTGATGAGTTCATTTTAGAATGTCCCTAGAGTTTATATTATGCTAAGATCACAGTTTGATATACTAGCTTATAGAGCCTATTGTAGACTCAGATAAGCTTTTCGGAAAGTCATCTTCTCTGATTTTGATACAGTCAGATTGTCTGGTTTTATCGAAGTATGGAGAATACGTAATTGTCAGTAGGGTCAGTGGGAGCATACAAATTTCTTTCTAGTATTACATATCCTGAGTCTTCTTTTCTCCGTGGAAGCAGTGTGAGTAGTCTCTGTTATATTTGATATATAAAGATTTATTAGATATAAAACTGTGAGACTTGTGATAAACTCTTATTAGTCGCATATTAGATATGATCTAATAAATGACACGGCAAGACTATCTGTATGACAGTTAGTGTAACTATTTGACAGCTAACGTGTCTTTTATAAATATAGTATTCATCTTTCGTAAAGATGATTCCTTGGTCGAAAGATAGATTGATTGGAATGTCTAGTCAATCTTATGCATCATAGGATGATGGCATAATGAATACTATATTATATGCGATTAAAGATGTCAATTTAATCGTAATTGTTACGAGTTATTTTGATATACTGCAGACCATATGATGAGTCTTGAAATATGTTCTTTGTGATCTTTGAGATATTAAGAACGAGTTTCTTATTCATGGAGAATTTAGTTTGCAACCATAAGTTCAGATTAGTTTTGATCCTAATTATGACATTAGATGGTTTATGTCATATAAAATCAGAAAAGATGCAGTGGGAGTATCACCGTTGATTCTACTGAACTAGTGGAATCATTTACAACTTATGAAGTATGGACTTATGAAGTTGCATAGTGACCTCATAGATTAGAAATTTTCATATTAGTATAGTGCTTGCGGCTGTCTCACAATATTTGGATTTGATCTCTAAATACATAGATAACTCAGTAGCTATAGCACAATACTGATATAGCGTCTGAGTCATATTGATGTAGAATTTAGATTGTGTGAAATATGAATGATGCTAGCTAAGGAAAATGATTGGATTTGTTAGACAGACTCGATTTGTTAAAGCAGGCTTACTTATTGGTGTCTACCTTTTGAGTGCTGGTGAGCTCTTGAGGGCCATGAGTATGTGATACACATTGAGATGTGTATAGGATACCGTGGATTGGCACTAGAGCAAGTGGGAGAAATTGTTAGGGTTGGTGCTCGGAGTGCCAATCCAGATCGTATGTATGTCCGATTCATAAATACGAGCAATTATATTTTTCATAATATTATTAATTTTAACGGTAGCACCCTTGTATTTTATACGCTTATTCGATCTAATTGCGATTAGATATATGATTACGATTAGATCGAAACTGAATCTGGTTCAGTGATACGTGTATATTAGACAAAGACCCTAGAATTTACAGTATAGTGCGCAGTTACAACGTAGTTTGTAATTGACATTGGGAAGCGCACTATTAGTTGTATATCCTTAAATAAAGTTCCTGGTCAAGATTTGTTAACACGGGTCGGTTAGTAAAATCCTCTGAGACTAGTACATGTCATATATCGTGACTTGGTCCGATGGTTTATCCCAGTGGACCATTAGTCTCGGGAGACTCGTATAGATATGTAGGTGTTTATTTCATAAGACACTGAACGGCTCACTAAATATTTCCAAATAGATGGTACACCAACGTCAATAGGAACCTTCTCGAGTTGAGCAAGCATAGTGGTCCTTCGACTTGAGATACCACTGTGGATATATGAGCTATCCTCCACACTTTGATGGCAGTCACGTCAACGATCTAGCCATGATCAGTCCTCCGCCTGTTCGTTGGGTGTGGACTGATGCTAATGATATCCTGTTCGTATCAAGATATGATCTGTCAGTCCTGTGTACATGGCATAAGCATCCTCACGTGTTTACGATCTAGTAAATCCATAGTCGTGGTATAACTTCGGAAATTAGTTCGGAGTGTTATTTAGAGATCATAAATTGAAAGTCGACTATATTACACCGAACGGATTTGACGTTCTAATCTATATCCCAGTTATTATACGGATGGACTGTGACAGATGGATTATACGTATGTAGTGACCTCGGCTTGCATAATTTAGCGAGATTATCTGTGGTCGTTGTTAGACAATTATGACCCATAGCGTCACTATTTGTAAAAGATATTGTGGTTTTTGTACAAATTAACTATTTAGTAATGGAAATTGCATTTTATCATTTTGTAATTTGATTACTTAAATATATAAATGATAAAAGTCCTTATGATTAATTCCGGATTATAAGATATGAGACAATATCAATCCATAACGGTTTAATCATTAAATATCCCAAGTCATGTATTATCGAGATTGGACATCGATAATGCGGAATAGACTAGTATTGCACTTGTGCGTGTTATGGAAGCGTAATAACACAGTTCTCATATATTTAAGTATTGGATACTTATGCAAGTGTTATAGGAGGTTGTGTTTACCGATGGTACGGAAACAGCTTCGCTCTGGATAGACCCCGCGGAATCCCATTGGTAGTATGACTATGTGTCTATGGGAATCCGCATCAGGGTAGTTGTATTTGGTCTTAACCTGAGACTTGAATCGCTAGTACTTGCGACAATCAATACGCTTTGGTTTTGGTCGTCCAGGACTTTAACAGGTTCTGTGTACGCCTCTTCTGGGTTTATTGAGAATCATAGTGTATTGGGTGTGATGTCAAGATGGAGGTATCACTCCAGTCATATGGAGATGATGATCACGCAGGGATACAGAACTGGTACTCTAAATTGGTTGCAACCATCGGGATAATATGACAAGGTCATGATTATCCGATTAAAGAGACTAGTTGCTTGTAATCCGATATATGCTTCGTACGGGGCATACACTATTCCATCCCCAGACCTTGCATGTGACATTCAATACTGGATCGGAATACGCAATACTATGTATACTACGCCTGACATAGATTATATAATCCTTTAAGAATATTTCTGGAGAATTGGGTAGGCACGGTGCTTTGCTAGAAGCCAACCATGTCCCGTAAATCGGTAAAAATGTAGTACGAGGTACGTACGTGTTCGGATAGTCCGACGACCGGATTTACTACCAACATATCCAGGGATCTCATGGGTCGCTTCCCGAAGATTCACCGATGACGTATGATTCGAAGATAATTAATCTAGGATTAATTACGGAGACATTTTATCTGGGATAAAATACTATTTGAAGAGAGAGAACGATTAATTTGGAATTAATCGATAAAATGATATATTCGATATATTAAACGAAATTAGATTTCGACGCGGAATTAAAATTGGATTTTAATTCGGGCTAACAAATTGATTTTGAATTAATTCGAGAGCGACGTCAATAGTAATTTTGCTAGACATAATTATTTAATTAAATTTGATTTAATTACGTCGCAACGGAAAGTTCGTTAATTCGGAATTAACGAATCCGAGCCCAGAATGTGTTTGCGGGCCCACTCGCGTTTTGAATTAAAGTAGGGCTCACAAGTCACATCGCAAGTCACATCGCCTGTCACTTTAGTGATGGAAGTCATGTCACCTTTTTGTGATTGACAACCAGTCACTATTCATGATGGGAGTAGATGGAGGCATTGAATGCCATTTTTCCCTCCATTTTGCTTTATGCTTTTTGGAAAAGCATATACCAAAAGTGTGAAGGATTTTTGGTATTAGGTTTTTAGAAAACAAAAACAAAAGAATTGAAAACTCTTTCTCTCTCCCATTGAGCTCCAAAACCGTGAGCTTCTACCAAAGGAAAGAAAATTGTTTTTTCTTTCTTTTCTTGCTAGCACATTCAAGGAATCATATCAAGGTGTTAGGGAAACTAATCCATTGAGCTTGGAATCAAAGATCAAAGCTTGGAGCTTGGATTCAACATTCAAAAGGACAAATTTGCCGAAACATGGAGGAGGCAAAATTTTTTGTGTTCAGCGCATCCAACATCCGTTCTTTGTAAGTATGATTCTGCCATACTTTATTTTTGTATTCACATGATTTCATTGCTTTATATGATCTTGGGAATGTCTTAGAGACCAACAGTCGTCATAATCCATGAGTGGGCGGATTTTGGACACGAAATTGGATTTCGTGTCGGATTAACCTAAACTTAGAGAGTCCCACAATATGAAATGTACTCGTTGAGCACTTGGGCAACTCGATATGAATAATATAGATTATTCATAATACTTCACCGGATTAAATGAGTTAATTCAAATCGTTTAATCGTTAAACGATAACACATGCAATTAGGGGATTTTTTTCCGCTAATAATTATTGTGTATTTGTATTTGATACATAATACGATTAGATACACATTAATTTTTCGTCAAATGCGATTTTGACACATGCCATGAATATATGTATTTATTATTTAATGTAAATAAAATACATATATTTGTGTTAATTATTTGTTTAATTATTTAATAGTTAAATAATTAAATAATTGAATTTTCAAACCTTATCCAATTGTCATTATGGATATGATACATGGTGACAAATAATTGGAACACTTGGCATGAGTTGGATTTCACTTTATTATGTCCTAATTTGATTGGCTAAAATAAAGTGAAATTGTTTTTAATTTGATTAAAAAAAAAAAGACAAAATGCTCCATTTTGACCACTAGTTTCGGTCAACAAGGGTTTTAAAATGAAATTTTTTTTCTCTCACTAGTTTTCTTCAACATTGCCGAGAACCTCAAATGGAGACCATGAAAAATGGGTTTCAAGCTTATAAGTAAAGAAAATCAAGAAAAAGCTTATGGAATTTTTGGAGTTTTAAAAGGTAATCTTGAAATCCCTAAAGCTTTGAAATTTGTTTCTAGTTTCTTGATTTCTTAGAATTATTCTAGGGATTCTTAACTTATAATATTTGGGGCTTTTTGTTGTTGATGGTTGAATGGAAGTTGTTGAGCATGTGTGAAGTGAAATTTGTGAATATTATTGTAATATTATGCCAATTTATTCAATTGTTGAATTGTTTCCATTCTAGAGTCATTGATCCGCTCTAAATAGCCTAGAATTGTTTTTGGGTTGTTCATATGTGGTGGGACTCATTTGGTGATTGATTAATTTGATTAATCTTGTGATAAAATTGGATTTAAGCATGAAAAGTGGATTGTTTTAACTTACTGGTCAGACCTGGAAGTAATTCTGATTTGGTGATGAAATTGTAGTCTTTAGAATATTTTGGATGTAATTTGGGTGTTGGCACAATTGCCGGAAAGTGTTTCCGACTTGAAATAAGCGAAAACGGCCAAAAACGGCGTTACCGGGTGGATTTTGAGCCAACCGAGTGACGGCTGTCCAAACATGGAATCCGTCACTGTTCGGACAGCCCATGAACTGCCCCGACACTATTGGATCTGACTTGGGCAGTTTCCATGAGTGTCGGGTGGTCGGTTCGGTCAAAAACGTATTTTAGGCCATTTTACGGAAAAATGGTTTTCGTAAAAGTTTCGCGAGTTTTCAACTTTGTTTATGTTAATATTTGATATTGAATAAATAAGTTTATGTGAAATATGAATAAATTATTCATATTAAATATTGAATAATTTATTTGGTATTTTGAAAAAGTTTTAAAATACGATTTCGCTCGAACCCGCGCTTCTGCTGCGCCTTATCACCCAAAACCCCAACAGTATCCGCTACCCGCAAGTTTAATTCTTTTTTTGTTTTATATCTTTATGGCCAAAAAATCTTTCATATAAAAGAACTCACTAACTTACAATTTTTGAATTGCTCTCTCTTAATTTTTTTGAATTGGATATTCAGCTAGTGATTCATGAATGTAATTATGATAATATGAATTTGACAATATGTTATAAATATTTTAAATTTTTATTTATGCGTCATAATTTACAAACTGTCAAATACATCTTTTTTGCATGTTATGAAAAAGTATCAATGTTTAATTAAAAAATAATATTATTAAGAGAGTAAAGGAATTCAATATTTTAAAAACCCGCAAAAAATCAGCTGGGTACTACTGCGGGTTTGGTAATTTATTTTTATATGTGAGTGTGGGTTTGATAATGAAAATTAAAACCCGCAGCGGATATGGTACGGGTTTGATAATTTATTTATATATACAGGTGCAGGTTTGGTAATGATAACCCATACCCCTACCCACTGCCATCCCTACTCCATAGCTATCACGTGGAAAAAGATAATTCTCCTATTGGCAACACCACTTGAGTTATTTGACTCTCGATGGCAAGGCTGGGGGCGGTAGTTCAATCCCTGCCTCTCGTGCTGCCTTCCTGAAACGCTGCGTTTGGTCACCAATTTATATTGTTGACGTGTGGAAATTATTATTTGAAATCCATTGTTCTACCCAGAATCGATTTTTGATGAGGCTATAAGACTTTTAATTTTTTTGACAAAAGTATTTGTCATGTTATCAATTAGTTTTTTTTTAAAAAAAAAAAATTTTTGTTAGTGATACATAAAATATCAATTCTATCTTAGAATTTCACTTTAAATTTTAAATGTGTTTCTCAAAGTTAAATATTATTCACAAGTATGGCAATTTGACCCACAAACTTATAATTACTTGCCCATATATAACAGGTTTGGTAAGTATTAAACATGTGATTTGCTTCAAGTTAGTAATTTAAAACCAAGCCCGTTGTGGGTTCGGTAATAATCAAATACCTTTTAAATCCACATACTCATATTTTTTAATTCAGTGTTTAAACTGGTTATTTATTGAAGTAACAAAACACATATGTTTTAAATAATATTAATTTTTTTGGATTCTGGGTGTAGGCCTGATCGCTGTTCCGGAATCGGAGGTTCCAATTTCTCAAAAAGAGGAAATACAATTAGCGGTTCCGGTTCTGAATCGCATTAATAAAATTAATAAATTAAATTAATTTTAATTAAATTAAAAAATATTAGTATAAAAATATCAACATAATCAGAATCTTCATGATTAAATTTCGTACTGTTCGGAACCGAACCGCAGCTAGAATTACATGGGCGTGTGCTAGTGCTACTGTAGATGAGTTGAAATTTTTCAACTCTTGGTATATTGAATGACTACTGTTTGTTTATTTATATTTGGATATTTTTTCCTATTCTTGTGTATTTTCATTATTAAATTGACAAATTTATATTAATACATTGATTATATATGATTTAATATTAATTTTAATTTCTTGTTTACATTTATGTATTTGTAATATTTATGTTTAAAATTTTAAAAATCGTAAAAATCGCGATGGATACCAACGTTGGTTCAGTAATAAATGTACATATGTTTAGACGAATTTGCTAATGAAAAATAAAACTCAATGCGAATTTGATAATTTATTTTTTAAATAGGTCCAAATTTGATATTGAAAAACCTGCATCAAACCTACGTGATGTCATCCATAATTACATATTAGACGTGAATTTTATTTCTAATAAATTTAGAATATGTACCTATCACAAAGTGAAGTAAATTACAAATTATTAAGCAAGTAATTAGTGAATGAATGTCATTTTTAATAGAGAAATATTAAAAATTCCATTTTGTGATTATTTATTCTAAAAAATGATAGTCTCTTAACTTTTTTCTTATTAAGTCTTAAATTATTATTTTTTTTTTTTTTGAATTTTATTAGCATTTGTTCTTGTTTTGAAAGAGAGTGTTTACAAAAAGGAAGCATCACTGCAGCTTTTTTTCCTATTTTCTTTTTAAAAAAATTATTCACTGTTTATGTGAACATTATTTTTTTGGTAGGTTATAGACAAGTTCAAATATATCTTTACATAGGTAAAATGAGATCGTGGCCCCAAACAATTGTTCACATGAATAATGAAAGTGATTTTATTTATTTTATTTTATTAGATAAGATTGGATAAGTCCAAATATATTTCTAGGTTGGTATAATAAGACTGTGACCCCTAAGAGTGCGACTGAGTGATCTTCAAGTAGCTGTTTTTAACTTGCCATCTCGGTAGAGATAAGGAGATAAAAATTAATTTGGATTTTGTTCATCCCGTACCATAAAAAAAGTAAAATGAGATTGTGATCAAACTCATTGGTGACTTAGGGAAATATAATTATGACTGAGCATAATGTGACTTGTGATTGAGATAAATATGATTATGTATGTTTCTGATGCTAATGTGATTGTGACTGTGAATGAGCTTTATATGAATTATTTAAAATGTGACTTATGTAAAGTATGACTTAGGAAAAGATGTGATTATGATTGTAGTTAATGTGAAGTGACTGAGGACAATGTGGCTGTGTTTGAGACTAAAGTTAATGTGACTGTAGTTATGAATGACTTCTATGTGATTTAGTTAAAACGTGATTTATGTTGTAACATCCATAATCCAACGATGTTACTGATAAGTGCACGAAAGTGTACTTTGAACACTACTAATTCGACTTGATTATCATATATTTTAATCTTAATTAGAGTTTATTTTGTGCTTTGTTATTAGGAGCAATGGAATATGAAGTTTGGATCAATTACGTGTGTTTCAGGACCTTGCGGACGTATCGAAAGTAAGCGGGAATAACGGAAACGAAGAAAGCAAAAACCAGCAGAGCAAGCCGCGCGTCGCGACGCACCCCTGTAAACAGAATCCATATATTTTCTCGCAAGATTGGCGCCCTAGCACCCAAACACCAGTGCCGCAGTGCCCCGAATGCCTCAAAACCCTGATTTTGACATATTTTGATGCACATAAGATCTCCAGAACTTTTCTATATAAACCCAACTTCATCCAAACCCTAAAAAGAGGAGAAAAAGAGGAGAGAAACAAAGGAAACACATAACAAAGAGCCACAAACATAAAATCGAGAGAGGATAACAAAGAACTTCAAGGAAAACATGACGTCTCTCCGATCTATCAAGATTGTATCTCTTTCTTCCATGGAGAGCTAATGTCATAGGCAAAGCTAAAGATGAACTCTTGTATTTGAATTTCTATCTTTATGTTGTTGATTCTTAAAGTATTTTTTAATGTTTAATATAATTGATGGTTGTTATTCTTTATTATCTTTCACTTTATAATCCAGAAACTTATTTTGTCAACTCCCATATAGATCCAGTAATGCTTCTTCTATGTGTGATTTGTGAAACCAGTTGTGCTTGGTATAGTTATTTTATGTGTTGGTCTTCTGTTACAGTATTTCCTGAGGGTATATTGTCGACGTTAGATAGCTCATAATGATAACTTTTGTGTGCTGTTAATAGACCCGACCACGGTTCCGGTTCAGAACCGTGGCCGACCAGTTCGGTTGGGGTTCGACCCCAATCCAAACAGGTGGAACCCTTACGGTTCCACCGGTTTTACGGTTCCAATCGGAACCGAAACGATTTCGGTTGGAACCGTAGGGGTTCCAACAGGAACCCTAAACCCCAATGGCCACTAGCCGTTGGGGGAGGGCAGGGAGCTAACGGCTCCCTGCCCTCAATATTAAAAAAAAATGTTATAAAAAAAATTATAAATTACTAATATATACCTAATAATGGTAATAAAACGGTTATATTTATGGGAATTTTTGGTATCAAAAAAATTCTAAGACTCTATAAATAAGATTCATTTTTCATTATTTCAACACACCAAATTCTCAACTCTCTCATTTCCTATAATTCTCTTATTTTCAATCTCAATTCATACAATTCTCTTATTCTCAATCTCAATTCAATTTGTTATTATCATTCGCAATTAGTCAATTTTCTTATTTTTCTTCCTGATTTCTCAAACGAAAAATGGCAAGTGTAGGACACAGAAATCGGCCCAGGCTCGCGGCCTGGTTGGGAGTACGGAGTAGCCCACGGGGGAACTAAACCAGAGAACTAAAAATGGAGTCGCCACCCGGTGTGAACCGAGAAAATGATTTAAGGCTGCACTCACCCCTCGCAAGGGAAGACGTCAAACCGTTGGGTTCGGAATGGTCCCTTACTTATGCCACTTGTAATGAAAGGATTTATACAATAGTACAACCAAATCTCATGCTACACGTACCAGATAATTTAAGCAACATGCAAGTTTGCACACCCATAATCGTAAATGAAAGAAATGAAGGTAAAATACATGATTCATGAACGTATTAAACAACAAAGTGCAATAATGTAACTAATAACAACTATAAAGGCATTACTAATAAAAGCGAGCACACAATCTCATGAGCATATCGAATAAATAAATGCGGAAAATATAAATAAACAATAACGGTAAAGGCATAAATATTAGAGA
The DNA here is from genome assembly GCA_019454045.1 of Zanthoxylum bungeanum. NCBI lineage: Eukaryota > Viridiplantae > Streptophyta > Magnoliopsida > Sapindales > Rutaceae > Zanthoxylum > Zanthoxylum bungeanum. Next base: position 23,973 of record SKCR01017125.1, read on the forward strand.
GAGCTAACTAAGCATATGATGGGGAAATGGAATGACTAAGGATACAAACATGCATGAAACATGATGAAGGAATCTATCCACTATGTGCGCATTCGTGTAGCGTTCGTAAACGCATTGGAACGGTAAACATAATGCAAGCGTTCGAGTTGCGTTTGATAACGTGTTCGAATGATAAATAGAATGTCCATGTTCGTATAACATTTGATAATGCGTTCGAACGGGATAAGACCTGATGCATGATACAATAAAATAGACACGCGTTCGAGTAGCTTTCGTAAACGCGTTCGAACGGAATGAGGCAGAATGCATACGTTCGTGTAGCGTTTGGAAACACATTCGAACGAGATTGCCGAAATAGCATCTGAAATGACACAAACACATGCATGGATAAACAAATACACAATGTAGGACCTCGTGTGCCCGATGGAACACATTTCACGTTCAATCGAGTGTATCTTATTCGGCGCGGCATAATATCGTGGTAAAGGTAGCCTTTAGGCATTTCCCTCGAATAGATGACCTTTAATCCACCCTAGTTAGCCCATGCACACTAGAATTCAATGCATGCGTAAATAAAGCAATGATATGCAAAGGGTAAATGACATAATAAAAGGCGCGGCAAAACATCGTGGTAAAGGTAGCCTTCAGCCATTTCCCTCGAATAGAGGACCTTTAATCCACCCTAGTTAGCCCATGCGTATTATATTACAATGCATACAAATGAATGATACAATAATGTGGAACTCCGTATATCTGAATAAATATATCTCACCTTCAATCAAACATACTTCGTCCGGCGCGGCAAAACATCGTGGCAAAGGTAGCCCTTTGGCTTTTCATCCCTCAAAACGGAGGACCTTTAATCCGACTTGATTTGCCCATGCGCATTACATTACCATGCGTAAATAAGTAACATGCAGAAAGTAATAACATACTAACGACTAAATAATGTTTAAAAATAAATAACATACTAACGACTAAATCATGCTTAAAACGCAAGGTTGGATGAAACGAAACATGTGAATCTCTCAAGTGGTACGTGGCATTGTATCCCGAGTGCAAACCGCAATACCGTCCATTCGAATTCGGCTACGGAATTTACATCCGGGTTTCCATCCGATATACCATAAGAGAGAACACATATTCCGTTCATCCGGAAATCACATCATGCACCAATCCACAATACTCATATGAAATAAAGTACTAAAATAAATGAAAATAAAGGATAATGAATAAAGAAGGTGCCTTCAGGTCTAACCTCTTAAATCGTCTCTCGGAAGTGCAGTATGCGGTTTTCGGATGGGTTGATGCTCCTTAATTCCTCCGGTTCACTAGTTCAACGTTTCCTTTCGCTGTTTCGCTGCTGCTGTTTTTTCACCGTTTTGCTGTATTTTCTGGTCACTATTTTCACTGTATTAAGAGACTGTTTTGGCATTTTTAAGGGGTATTGGGGCTGCTGTTTTGCGGTTTTAGGGTGTCTTGAAGTGCAGTTTTTTTGTCACTATTTTCGGTGTTTGGGGGTATATTTTCGGTGGATGCAGTGCAGTTTTAGGGTTGATTTTCGGTCACTGTAGTCCATTTTTAGGGGCTGTTATTCGGTCACTGCATGGACTGTTTTGGGCTGTGATTTTCGGTGGTTTAAACTATGGTTTGGGTGTGTGTTTTTGGTGATGAGAGGGGGAGAAGAGAGAATTATTTCTTTGCTTCTTGCTTTGCCTTGGGCGTGAGTGTTAGTGAGGGTGAGGGTTGAATTTGTGTCTCTTTTTATAGACAAAGGCTAGGGTTCCCCTTGTGTGAATATGAAAGGAATCATGCAATCAATGGTGACATCTCCTAATTAGTATCTCACAAGGAAAGTATCTAGTTAATTAGGGACATGATTTGGCTTGATTAGGAAGATGATATATTTGATTTTATTTGAGTTGTTTCATTTAGGTAGGTGATTTGTTTTATTTAGGTAGGTGATTTGTTATTTTTGGGAGGGATTTCGTGTCTTTGGGCGTGTGGGCTTGGCTTGGTGGGCGTGTGGGCTTGGCTTTGTGGGCTAGGAGGGCGTGTGGCTTTATGCGTAGGCTTGGTGTAGATTGCAAGGGTTTGGGCCAATGATAAGTGGTTTGCGGGGGTTTTGGGCCAATGTAAAATTTTAAAACAGAAATCCAACAAGCGAACCCGAGGCTAAGCAAACGAATAAAATCTTACAAAGTACTGACTTCTGACTTTTTCCTTCCGACGACCGTTTCCCGCGACTTCCACAACTTAAAAGGTAGTGTATCCATATGAGACTCATCATCGGGACTTATATGCAAAAATTCAGTGCCTACAGCAAGCTCATCTGAGAACATAATGTCAAATATGCCAACCAAAGAGAGCGGCTCTAGTGTCGGTGCACAATCACGGAGAAGAGAAGTTAAGGCTCGTTCATTGGATGTTTTCAAAATTAATTTTCATTTGGAACGCCTAGAAGATAATACACAATGAGCAATTTGCAACTACTGTAGGGTTACCTACAAATTTTTTGGTGGATACGGCAATATGATCAAGCACCTGGAAAGACATCATCCGGTTGAACTTGGAATTGATACGACGCAAACTCAAATGGCCAGGTACGCATCATCTAGTAGAGGTACGAGTGCTGTAGATTTATTTAAATATTCTGATGCAAAAAATAGAGAAGAATTTGAGAAATTAACTTGTATGGCACATCTTTCTTTAAGCTTTGGTGAAAAACTTCATTTTACTAATTACGTGTATAATGTTTTAAATCATTCTGCATGTAAAATGACTCGAAACACAGCAAAACGTCATATTTTTAAAATATATAAAGATGGTAAAATTATTTTAAATGACATATTTAAATAGATAAAAGGTCGTATTTCTATATGTTCTGATATTTGGAGTGACCATTGGCAAACACACTCATACATGGGTGTGACTTGTCATTGGATTGATGCATCATTTACCATGCAAAAATGACTTATTATTGAATTTAGAGTTTTTGATGACCAACATACTGCACAAAATATTTATAGAATGATGAAAGTAATTTTCGATGAATATTGTTTAGTAGATAAAATTTTAACAATTGGATTTGATAATGAATATGCAAATACTGCATCCATCAATGATTTAAAATCTTATGTGAACCAAATTTAGGGGGTCGATTTTTTCATATTCGTTGTACATATCATGTCCTTAACTTATGTGTTCAAGACGGTCTAAAATTATTATCACATTTCCTTGATCCTATTAAAATGACACTTAATTGTATTTGGTCATATCTCAAGTTAGGAGAGAATGGATGAAGTTTTGTAAAATAAATGGTATTAAACCGATTAAATTTTCAAGAGATGTTCCAACACGTTGGAATTCAACTTATTTTCTTTGATGTCAAGCATTTCAATACAAAGATGCATTATGTAGTTTTTTTTCTCAACATGTTCAAATGTCACACTTTATCCTAGTCAATGGGATATTTGTGAAAACATTTTAGATATTTTAAAAGTTTTTAATGAAGCTACTTTAACTTTTAGCGGTGTTTATTATCCAAGAACACATTTATTTTTTCTTGAAAGTTTGAATATTGTTGGTGCTCTCGATGAACATGCTGAAAGTAGCGATCCGAATAATATTATTTTGTTAGAATTCATTCATCCCATTTTCAAGCCAAAAACATGAAGGGGCATCTAAGAAGCATTTCCATTTTCTCTTCTTCTCATGCCACTTTTGGAGTAATTGGTGATGTTTCCAAGCATATCCCATGACAAATTATCATCAGAAGATGTGGTACTGCAACCATTGCAAGGCGTCACCGGCAAGTTCTAGAATCAGTGAGTGGATATATTTTTTCTTAAATTGATTTTACATTATGATTGTTTTAAATATCAGACTTACATTTTCTGCGTTTAGGGTGTTAGCCAACCTTGTAATGCATTATATTGTAATTAAGTATGTTCCGAGAAATTTCTTAGAAAGAGATGTTTTCAAAAGCATGGTTTTATGTTTTCGAGGCATGAGGAAAAACCCACCTCAATATGTAACTTGATTCAGATATGGAATTGACGGAGAGCACATGTGCACATGTAGAAGACTGGGGGGACGGTGATACGTAACGCCTCCATATCATAGTTCAGGACTAGGGATAACAGATGCCTCTAGATCCTAGATTCAGAGCTTTGAGGGTAGCATAGATCTGCACCCCCAGTTCTAGTTCAGTGGCTTGGTGGACGGTGATACGTAACGCCCAAGACCACTAGTTTCAGGGACAGGTAGTGGAATGCTTTGGGGTACGACGATACATAATGCCCCAATGTCATGGATTTACACTCCTGGCTCTAGTTAGACGTATGAGAGGACGGTGATACGAAACGCCTCCATGCGTCAGGTTTTTCAGAGACAGATTTCAGTGATAGACTTCTAAAGAAAAAGTTTCCAGAGTCACGGTCTTCAGAAATGATTGTTTTCTAAAGAGTTTTAGAAGGAAAAGTTGAACTTAGAAATTTACTGATAGAAAAGCCTTTTCAGAAAAATTTCACAGAAAAAGTATGTTTTTTTTGGATAAAGTAAATATATTAACCAAAAAAATAACAAAAGCACATGGGTATACCCCAGAGATCTAAGGAAGACAGGCCTACAGAAAAAAAGCCAATGAGGCTAAAGACAAGCAAAATCAAATCAAGAAATATTGTCGGATAGTTGCTAAGATTGTTGAAGCCATCTATTATCATATGAAAGCTTCACCTTTCTTGACAAACTATCACGAGTCCGTACAATAAACATAATATTGGTCAAGAGAACTCTATATGGACTAGGAGACTCGTCATGTAGTCGAGCATTCCTCTCCTTCCATATAAAGTAAACTGCAGTGGAAAAGGACAATCAAACAAGTAAATAACACAAAGATCCACTACTATACTGCTCCATCCACTTAATAGTCTGCATCCAGTCACGAGAGCACCAATCTATACCACATTTAGCCAAAATAGACGACCATATCTGAGAAGTAAATGATCATCATGAGTTTTCATTATAGCACATCACTTTATATTTTAATCATCCAGTCACTTAAATCGTTCAAACGATCTTACCCCCACTCCCAGTGTTTTGTTTTACAGGTATTCCTGGAGGACGAGCTCGAGAAGATAGATACTGATGGTAGTCACTAGGGTGTTCGGTCCATCAATTCAAGTCAGAGATAGAGTTCAGTTTAGTGAGAGTCAGGGAATATCATTTGTCATGTAGTAAATATTACATATGTAATATACTATAAGTATTCACTGTTGGAGTTGTAATGTATACTAAAATTAAGTATTTAGTATGAAAAGTGTTATGCATTTATTTTGATATAGTTGGGCATTGGTTCTATGCATAAGTTTATGTATGAAATCAGATTAACAATTGTCAGATAGTCAGAGGCTCAAGGGAGTAGGATGGCATATTCCCTACCGGTAACATTTCCGGATTGGGGATGTTACACTAGTTAAATATAAAATATTGGATATTTTAAAAAATATAAAACTTATATTTAAAATAGTGAGTGGGCGAAGGATATACGATAGTGTATCCCGTGATCTCCGTTGTTAGTCCGAAAATGTGAGATTCAAAAGGTGCCTCGAGACGGCTTTGTTTTCATCCTCCTACAGATGGTGTCAATTTTGGGTCAATATCAGGTTTGGATTCCGAGAGGATATGGATTCGAGATGTATATGGTGAACTGACCTACCATACGGAGGCACTTCACTAGTTAAGTCTAAGGGTCCCAAAATGACGGGTCACACTCACAAAGGAACTTTTAAATGTTAATCAAAATTCCTTGATCGAATCAAACTGTTGTTGGTTAATATAGGAATAAAAGTTATTCCCGCATATATTAATCAATTGAGATTATCTCGATCTATCATGCAAATACTTGACCTACCCTATGGCGGCACTTATTATGGGATGATAGATTTTCATGGCATATTAATTCTCTTTAGTTTCTAATTCGTTTAATGGTTCATGCATCATGTTTAATTTTATGCCAAAATTGTTTGATAATTTTAATATGCGATGAATGAACGTTAAATGCATGTTTATTTTATTTTTCAGTCATGGTTTCTCCAATTATTTCCATACACTTAAATGATAAATTAACGGGAGAAAATTATGTTAAGTGGAAAAGTAACATGAACGTCATCCTGGTTTGTGAAGACCTAAAGTTTATCCTAACGTAGGAGTGTCCTCCCGAGATGGCTATAAATATTGGCCAAGGTGTGCGCGATGCCTACCAGAAATGGGTCGCGGCAAATGTTAAAGCCTGTTGCTACTTGCTAGCAGGGATGTCCGAGGTTCTTGCTGCAAAGCATGAGCCTATGGATTTAGCATCTCAGATGATAAAGTCATTGCAAGGCATGTTCGGGCAACCTTCAAAGCATCAACGTCATGAGACCATGGTCTCATTGATGACCACTAATATGAAGGCTGGGACATCAGTCCGAGAGCACGACTTGAGGATGATGACCTACCTCAATTCAGCCAAAACCCATAGCGCTCGTATTGACGAGCGAAGCTAGTTGACCATGATCATGGAAACTTTTTGAAGAGTTTACTGCAGTTTAAAAGCAACTATGTTATGAATAAGTTGACTTTTACTTTGACCCAGTTGCTAAATGAGCTCAACCATTAGGAGTTTATGTTGATGGATCCTCGTAAACCTAGTGGAGAGGCAAGTGTTGTAAAGTCTTTCAAAACAGCAAAGAAGATAAAGAAACACTAGTAAGGCTAAAGGTACAACAACTTGATACCCGTAAAGACCATGTTGAAGGTAACTTTACTACGAGAGTCAGGACAATGGAAGCTGTTTCAGTAAAACAGTGGGAGTTATCAGTTTACAATTTTTCAAATAAAAGTTATTTTAATTTAAACAAAGTGGTGTTTATTCATGTTTTGTCATAGAAATTTGATTTCTGTTTCAAAACTATTACATGGTGGTTATCATTTTATCTAATAATAATTATTATTATTTCACAAATGGATTACCTATATGCAAAGGAAACTAGGAGATAACTTGTATGTGTTAAGACCGTTAACACATAGTTCACTGCTCAATAATGAAATGTTTAAGGTTGAGAAACCTAAAACAAAACGGCAAAGGATTTCTTATGATGACACATATTTCGGGCATCTTGGACTTGGTCATATCAGCATTGACCTGATAGATAGGTTGATAAAGAACGAAGCCTTAAACCAGTTAGAGCCCTAAATTTTACCAGTTTGCGAATCATATTTAGAAGGAATAATGACCAATAGACCTTTTACTGGAAAAGATATAAGATCCAGTCAACCACTTGAGCTAATACATTCGGACGTTTGAAGACCAGTGAATATTAAAGTTCGAGGTGGTTATGAATACTTCGTCATATTTATTGATGATTATTCTAGATATGGGTATGTTTACCTAATGCAGCATAAGTCAGATACGTTTGAAAAGTTCAAAGAGTATCGTGTTGAGGTTGAGAACCAGTAAGGTAAAATAATCAAAACTCTATGATCAGATCGTGGAGAAGAATACATTGACAGAGATTTTGAGGAATTCTTGGTTGAGGATGAGATAGTATCCTAGCTCACAACACCTGGAACACCACAGTAAAATGGTGTTTCAGAAAGGCGAAATCGGACCCTACTAGACATTATTAGATATATGTTTAGTTATAGCTCACTACCTAGTTCATTTTGGGAATATGCTTTGCAAACAACAATGTATTTCCTCAATGTAGTTCCATTTAAGTCTGTTCCTAAGATTCCCTTAGAGTTGTGGAGTGGTCGTAAAACTAGTTTACGATATTTCCGCATATGGGGGTGTCCAACACATGTGCTGAAGAATAAGACTACTATATTGGAGCCACGTTCTCAGGTGTGCCTATTTGTAGGCTAACCTAAGGAGACTATGGGTGGGTTCTTATATAGCCCTGAAGATAACAAAGCGTTTATATTGACAAATGCTACGTTTTTGGAGGAGGACTATATGAGGGAGTTCAAACCTCGAAGTAAAGTGTTACTCAATGAGTTACTTGCTGGTCCGACCAGCACATCATCGTCAATGACAATTGACAAACACATAGCACCTTCGACATCTGAGCGTCAGATGCCAGTTCATCAGAATGATATGCCACCTAGATGTTGTGGGAGGGTTGTACGACAACCTGATCGCTATCTAGGAGTTGGAGAGGCATAAGTTGTCACATCCGGCGATGGTATAGATTATCTATTGACCTATCATAGCGCAATGGATGATTCTAATCGATGAACCTAAAGATTGAGTCTATGTACTCCAACTCAGTCTGGGAACTTGTAGACCACCCTGATGGGGTAAAAGCTATAGGTTAGGCTAGTGGCAAAAAGTTATACCTAGAAAGAGGGAGCCTTTCTCGCCAGTAGCCAAGCTCAAATCTATCCAAACTCTTTTGTCTATTGTCGCATATTATCACTATGAGATTTGGCAAATGGACGTCAAGACTGCATTCTTGAATGGAAATCTTGATGAGTGTATCTATATGGTATAACAAGAGGGGTTCATAGCCCAAGGTCAGGAGCAAAAAGTTTACAAGCTGCAAAGGTCCATTTATGGACTCAAGCATGCATCTCGATCTTAGAATATAAAATTTGATACTATGATCAAGTCTTATGACTTTGAGTAGAATGTTGATGAGCTTTGTGTATAAGCGCGTCATTGACGGGAAGATGGTTTTTCTTATTTTATACATCGATGATATTTTACTCATTGGGAATGATGTAAAGATATTATCGGATGTGAAAACCTGGCTAGCTAACCAATTCCAAATGAAAGATTTGGGAGAGGCCAGTTATGTTCTTGGGATTCAGATAATTCGGGATCGCTAGAAACGACGGTTAGCTATGTCTCAAACATCCTATATCGACAAGATCTTTATACCATTCAGGATGTAAAATTCCAATAAAGGCAATTTACCTTAGCGACATGGAATTCACTTGTCAAAGGAATAGTCTTGTAGACATTGCATTTTTTACATGAGGCCGATGATGAGCCTCGTATGGAAGCACTACCTGAAAATTTACGGAAGTTGCGAAAAACGAATGCCGGAAGGAAGGAAAACCTCCAAAATTAGCACCTTATCGGATTCGAACTCACTAGCCAGCCTAAGATTCGTTCAGTCAGCCTCTGCCTCAAACCTTAGCTTCGGACCCACCATGCAAGCCCAAACAACCGGCCATGCAGCCCACATAATCGGCCCATGCAATCCACGCAACCCATAAAACCCCATGCATAATCTTCCCGAATACGATAAAATCTCCTTAGTTATGAGAGCTTCAATACTTTCCAATTTAATGAGATTTTTAGGATCCCATCCTTACCAATTTAACAAGATTTGAGATCTTCTCATCACCAAATTTATAAGATTTTATTCCAAAATAATTTGATAATATATTTCCCAAATAAACATGATTTGTTTCCCTATTTGGAGATCCCTTCAAATCATTATAAAAATGGACCAAGTCATCATCAAAACGGGGGATGGGGGCTTGAAAAAAAGAAAGGAGATAGGCTGCCATAGAGAGTGTGGCAAAAATTTGAAGAATAAAAAACCTAGGAGGCAGCAGCTATATGAGGAAAAGAAAAGAAAAACAAAAAGAAGAAAAAAGGAACAAAAGGAACAAAAGAAGAAAAAAAAATGGGGAGAATCGAGAAGAGGAGGAGAACCGAGAAGAGAAGAAGAACCGAGAAAGGGGCGAAAACTGAGAAGATGAGGAGAACCGAGAAGAGAAGAAGAACCGAGAAGGGGAGGAGAACCGAAAAGAGGAGGAGAACCGAAGAGGAGGAGAACCGAAGAGGAGGAGAACCGAATAAGAGGAGAACTGAAGAAGAGGAGAACCGAAAAGGAGGAGAAACTGAGTGAGAGAGAGAATCAAACCAAACCTTGAAACCAAGCTTCGATCCTTCCGGCGACGGCCTAACGCACTTCCGAGAAAGCAACTTAAAAGGTAAGACCTGAGGGCACACTTACCATGTTTATTTTTATAGTTCCGGATGCTGCATGTCTGGCTGGACGTGAAAAACGTCCAGCCAGGCATGCGAAGTCCTACATCAAAAATGGCCAAATATCTGGCCATATTTCTTCTTTGGCATTTTGTTATTTATTTTTTATCTATTTATTCACTTTCATTATTATTTTATTATTTCACCTTTATTTTGTTTATATTTATTCATGTTGATGATTATACGTATATGCATTGTTATATTATTTCGCTTATATTTTCTTATGTCCGTTTACATTGCATTGATGATTATGTGTGTTATTATCCCTTGCAGTATATCAGATGGAAACCTAGATGTAAATTCCATAGCCTAATCCGAATGGACGGTAGTGCGGTCTGTACTTGAGATACAACTCCACATGCCACTCGGGAAATACTCATATATGTGTGCTGACGCCTATTTGGTTTGCCATTTATCTTAATGAATCATTTGCTTGTGATTATTTATTAAAATTTTCGTTATTGCATCTCGTATTTCTTAATTTAATATGCTTTTGGAATCACGTTATTGTGGCTATTATTTTGGTTGGGTATGTTGTTACATTTTTATTCATTTTTATGCATGAATTGCATTAAGACTTGACTATACGTTTGTGTGAACCTGTACATTATACTAGCATAAATAAGGGACCATTCCGAACCCAACAGTTTGAGGTCATCCCTTGCGAAGTGTGAGTGCGGCCTTAAATCTTTCCCAGTTCACACTGGGTGGCGACTCCTTTATTCTCCGGTTTAGTACCCCGCGGGCTAATCCGTACTCTCTACGGGATTTGAGCCCAACAGTGTCGTGGTTGATGAACCTCATAGGCATAACGGTAAACCTGTTTCGCTCTTACAGATGGAGACTCCACTGGGGATAGAGAATCGGCCCCGAAATAATGCTTTGTAGTATCCGTGGCTTTAGCTTTGGTTAACCAAGTCTCATATATTTTGCATACCATTCTTACCCCCGATGGTGTCATGTATCGTGTAGTCGCTTTCACTTAAGGTGGTGGATCGTTATGAGTTGATAACCACCACTCGTTGGCACGTACCCTAGGGTATAAAAAAGGGTGCTCACTTGGTCGCTCGAACCCTTGAGTGAGGAGACCTAGTTGTGTGCAACCCTTCACTGATGAGAGACTTATCTTTACCCTTGTAAGCGCACATACGAACTATAGTTATATGTCATATAGATGCTACACCCATGCTTGTGTTTAGCCTTATTATCATTTGGATCCATTTGGGCTTCTTGTCATAGGATACGAACTTGTTGGGCCACTTAAACTAGGACGAGTTTGTATCTTATGATGATTGGGCCAAAAGTTTTCAAAGAGATGATGGGCCACCTTGTGTTTGGGCCTCCTATCATTTGAAGTTATTTAGCCACCTTATCGCAAAAGTGTAAACCTATTGGGCCTTTTCACCTTGGACAAGTTTACACCTCGCGATAATTTGATTGAACGCTTTAAAATGATAACGAGCCAACTTGTATGAAAACCTTAATGGGCTTAGAAGGTCCAAACATTATCCGAATATACCAGATGCATGAGTCTAATATCCGCACTGGCTTCCATCCATGAAGGGTACGCCTTGTTATGGCATATTTGAATATTTTTGGATATATCCAATTCCGTCTCTGCCACAACCGTGATAACCAATGGCCTAATTCATCGTTTCTAGATAATGGCACGATCTTAACAATAGGCTTAGTCAATCTTGTAAATGGGTGGTTTTTGTCTTTTACAGATTAAAAGGGACTAAGGTAGCCAAGGTTCACCCTTGTAGCATAGGGAGAACAATTTTATGTACCCCACATTGGTGCATAAAATGAGTCATACTTGGGGCATAAATGGACTTACCACGAGTGTGGGAGGAATATGGTCGGAAGGGTATATGTTGTTTTGATAACCACATGCATCGCATGCATACACGTATCATGCTAACCCCTGAACTTAGAAGCCATCATAAAAATCTGTTGGTTTAGAAAAGAATGGAGACTTGTCAAGAAGAGGTTAGAAATCATGGATGCGTCAGGTAGTAAAGGTTCCCGTATGGATTAATTGGAGTCCAACATCACCAAAATTACTGAGCAAATAAAAGCTTTGACCAACGCTGTGGCCAATCTAACAACCCTCCGCACAATGGGAATAGAAAACAATGAGGATGGAAGGCGTGAGGAGCCCCGAATAAGGTGAGTGAAGAAATCTATATTTTTGATGATGACATGGCTGAGTATGCCACGAGAAGGATAGCAGGGCCTCAGGAAGAGTTATAGAAACTCAGAGAACAAGTATAATCAGTTACCTGCAAGATGAAGGGAAAATACGAAGATCTATTAGATTATGATGCGATGACTTTCGAAGAACAGCTGCCTTCCCAATTTAAGATGCCTGACATGGCCAAGTTCAACAAAAATGTAGATCCTAGAGTCCATCTCTGACAATATGTCATGGATATCGAGGAAGAGGAAGTTGAGAACAAAAACGTTTTACGGCCGGAATAGAAAGACCATTCTGGGGCTTTCAGGGACCAAGCTCGCTCATGCTGAGGTCATCGCCATCACAAACAAGTGATTCTCTAATTTTGGTAGACCTTTGTCAAAGGTGTTTGGAAAGCTGAAGAGGCAAGGACTCCTAAAACTCTTAGAACCTAAGCCACTTCCAAACCTTGTGCCACTCCACCTCGACCTAAACCTATATTGTCACGTCCATCAGCAAAAAGGCCACGGAACTCACAATTGTACCTTCCTTATGCATGAGATCTAAAACCGCATTGACACCCATAAGATACCTGACCCGAAAAAAGAATAACCCAACACACACGGAAACCCTAAACCCAACTACCACTATATTCCACCACCCACCAACATGATCAACTCCGGTCTGCCCGAAAGCTTTATCCTCCAAACTCTTAACAACCAAGCTTCTTGCATGGGGATATGAGATAGCAGCAGTGAAGATGAAACAGAGCATGAGAGAGATTTCTGGGAAAACATCTCAAGCAGTGACGAAGAGTAGGTAAATGAGATGATTCGCAGTGGACGTTTTTATAGTGATGTTATGGAGAAAGCCAAAGAAGTGCTAAAAAAAGGCCGAGAGGTGACGAAGAATACGGATAACACCGAGGGGGATATTGTGTTGCGTCAATTGAAGAAGACAAAGGCACAAGTGAGCATATAGGAGTTACGCGCCTCTCAAGAGCACATGTGTGCCATGGTACATGAAGTTGCAAACCTGATAATATTCAATAATGTTGGACATGTGTTGATGATGATTATCATGATTAATTATGTAAATTGATATTTTGGAAATGTTAATTTGAATAATTAATTATGGCTAATACACTTTAATAAATTTAATTGTGATAGTTGGAATATTGTGATTAAATTAATTGGGCTAAATTTGGAATTGGGTTAATAAAGTTGTATTTAGGCTTAATGGGCTTGGTTTGGGCCAAGTTTGGTTTAGGTTAATTGGTTGGATCCAATTGGGCCTAAAACCATTTCCATAAAGTCCAAATATGATTTAATGGACCTTTAATATTTTAATTGGGCCTAAATTGATTTTTGGCAGATTTCTTATTGGGCTTTGGTTGCCAAAGTCCATGCCTTATAAATTAATTGAAAGCCCATTGGACTTTAATTAAATTGACATTGGATGTTAATTGGGCTTCGAGACCCGTAATGATTAGATTTAGAATCTAACTCGCAAAGGCTCATTAATAAAGTGTAATTATTTAATTTGGAATTAAATAAAGAATTAGTATTGAATACAAATTAAATTGGATTTAATATTGTAGTTTGATATAATTCAAGAATTCGTACTTTGAGTACTTATTCTTAAAAAGAAGTTGGACTCGCGCAAATCAAATCGTTGTTTGAACATTGGATGGTCATTAATTTCAGATTAATTAATTGGATTAGATTGATTGATAACATGCTTTGTGTGAATACATGGATGTGATGTATGAATAAAGTATATCGGATGGATATTAGATGGGTGAGGGCAATTTTGGAAATTGTTGTAATAAATTTAGAATTTATTAAATTGGACATGCGTGTCCAGCCTATTACCTATTGACTCTTTTTATTTCTTTTCTCACATATTCCCCTCAATGTAAATGAGGTTTCTTTAGAAGTGTTATGTAATTGGGTAGAAGTAAGATTTGTGCTAGCAGGAGAGAGGAAATTAAGAGATTTGTTCTAGGAACAAGTTGTTTTAAATATCCATCCGCATATTATTATTAATTTATTTATCGCGCCTTATTATGCTTTTAAAATGCATGTTTAAGGGTGTATGATGAGACCTAATCAAAGATAATTAATTGGTTGCCAATTACGCGAAAAACCATCAATAAATATTAAGCGTTTTTCCTTCCATTGAATGATTTATTCTCAATATCCAAGATTGGCACCGGTTTGTTGGCCAAAGTCAAGACCTTTTTCCATCGCGGATGTGTTTGAATCATGAAGGCTTTGTTCCATATCGCATGTCTTGTCCAAGTTGTGATATGTTGGCCAAAGTCAAGATCACTTCTTGTCCATCGACATCGATTACGAAGCTTTCCAAAGTCAATGGGTCCCGTTTAACTGGAATCATTAAGTTTGTTATGCCAAAGCCAAGGCTTAGTTGATTCAGAGGAAAAAGGTTAGGGAATATATCAGATATATTGGCATATATTAGATATATGTTTCGGACTTGGATGTCCACCTACTGGATTTAGGAATTGTATGAGATCCAATTGATCTTAGATATCTATCTAGTTAAATATCATACAGCTTGTTGGCCAAAGTCAAGGTTGTTTGTTATTTAACGGGATCATAGCCCACTAGGAAACAAGGTTTCCCGAGTACTCAACAGAGGGTTAGAGGCTCGCCGAAAAATAGTGGGAGGCAATTATTAAAATTGCAATTTCATTTAGATACTTGCCAATACGCGTTCATTTCAAATTTTCGTCATTAATTAAATATATTAGTTAGACTAATATTAATTGTTGTTTTATATTAAACAGTTGGATTATATTCAAACTACTTCAAATTATAGTTGATTATATAATTGGATTATAGTAATCAATATATTTGAATTTAACCAATCAAATAGTAGTTGATTATATAGTTAGATTATAGTAATCATAATATTTAATTGTACCGAAATCGTTGATTGGATAGTTGGACTATAGCAATCAAGATAACAGAAAGATTAGCGTTTAAAACATAATCCTAAGAGAAAATATCTTTAAACGGCTTTAATTTTCAAATTGGGAATAAAACCTCAGAATAGTCCTGGGAACTAAGAAGTTACTCTATTTGATAGAGAAACCTCTTGGGCCTAAGCCCGGAGTTGAGCAAATAGTAGAACATGATCTTTGGAAGACTCATGGTCATGATAACTTTAGTGCTCAATCTTTTATTCTTACCGCAATGACTCTTTAATTTCGTTGTCAAAATTAAGGATTCGATCCTTGTAACATGATGATGAAATTAAAGATCTTCATAGATCTATTCTTAGATCTTAGAAGAACCAATTGCAAAAGAAGCTCTTTCGCTCGCGTATGTCAGAGGGTACATCTGTAGAGCACTAGGTGACGCAGATGATTGCTGACATCGATCAGGTAGGTTAGCTGGGCATTACCTACGTGGCCGAGACTACCAAAGATTTGATCTTATAGTCTCTACCCGAAAGCTTTACTCTAGGTTCATTTTGAACCTAGAGTAAACTCTTGGAGAGTTGATGGCTATGCTCTAAGAGGCAGAGCCACAGCTTCTAAAAGGGGCAAATGCAAAATCATTACAGTCTTCTGGGAAGACAAATGACATATCCCAAGATGTCTGCCTAAACTGTGGCAAACAGGGTCATTGGATGCTTGACTGCCGTATGGACATGACAGACATGAAGGAAGTGAAAGCGGGGCAAGGCTCCGGCTTCAAGTATGTTTGTCATAAACATGTTCGCTATTAGTTTCAAAATTGGATTTTTGATACTAGATGTATACATACATATGTACTGATGTGCAGAATCTGCTAATAAGCAGGAAACTGACTTCAGATGAGATCGACCTACGAGTCGGAAATGGGACGAGAGTCGATGTTTTAACCATAAAGACCTAAGTTTAGGAACTACCCTTCGGGTATGTACTTAAATTAGGAAACTGTTAAAATATAGCTAGTTTGACTAGAAACATTATCTCTATATCAATGTTTAATTCGTTGCGGATATACCTTTATATTCTAGAAACTAAAGTGTTTCATTTTATAAAGATGATATTGAGTTAACACATTAGATGTGAATAACAGTATTATATTTTGAATATAAATGAATCTCAAACGTATGACATGACAAACAAATAGCTCAAACTGAATTAATCAGATGAGACTTATTTGTGGCATTGTAGTGTGGGACACATTAACAAGATTCGTATCTCCACACTTTTGAAGAGTGATTACTAGGACAGATTTGATTCTATTCAAATTATCTCTACGAATCTGGTTTATTAGGCAAAGTGCCTAAAACACCTTTTACTTGGTAAAATTACAAGTGCCATCGATCGGTTAGCCCTCGTTCATAGTGACATAAGTGGGCCCATGTCTAGCTAGGCTAGAGGTGGATATGAACGCTTCGTAACCTTTACGGATGTGGCATCGTGTTATGGTTATGTTTTTTCTTCTGAAACTTTTGATAAATTCAAAAAGTTTCTACTCGAAGTAGACAAAACAGATCGGCAAGAGTATTAGTCTGTCACGGTTAGACCATGGTGGAAAATACTTAAGCAATAAGTTTCTCAATTATTTGAAAGAGTACAATATTCTTTCATAGTGGACTCCTCCCGGAACACCTCAATTGAGCGGTGTGTCCAAACGGAAAAACCGAATTTTGTTGGACATGATAAGGTTAATTTTGAATCGCTCTGAGCTACCATTTTCCTTCAAGGGATACGCATTAAACAGTGCAACATTTATTTTGAATAAGGTTCCATAAAAATCTGTTGGACATATTTCATATTAGATATGAACAGGATAGAAATCGGGTTTTCTCATTCCTGTAGATTTGGGAATGCTTGGCATATGTTTGGATGATACCAAACTAGAACCTAAATCGGATAAGTGCCTAATTTGTAGGTTATCCTAGGGTAACCAAAGTATAGTACTTATACAATTCACAATAGAACAATGTAAATGTTGTTCTCCATGTTGTTTTCATAAGATGAATACCTATATGCAGTGGTAAGTGGGAGGAAAGTAAAACTCGATGAAAATCGGAGTAATACTATTCCAGGCACTGATTCCTTAATGGAACATAAACAGTTCATCAGGGATGAAACTGTACCATAATCTTCGAATTCACAAGAACCGCATAAGTCAGAGAGAGTCAGAAAACAACCTGGGAGGTATGGGTTTCTGATCTCACCTCATAAAGATGTCAATCTTATTGAGAAACGCAAACTGACTACGTATGAGGAAGTGATACAAGGTATCGACTCCCTATTATGGCAAAGTGCCATGATGTCCGAAATGGATTCCATGTATACCAACAATGTTTGGACACTGGTTGTTGTACCGAAAGGCATTGTGCATATTGGTACTATATGAGTCTTCAAGGAAGACATACATGGATGGTAACATACCCAAGTACAAAGCTAGGCTTGTAGCGAAAAGGTATCGTTATCAACATTGTGTCGATTACAACGAAACCTTTTATCTGTTGCCATAATTAAATCCATTTGGATAATGCTTCTAATGCTGCATGTTTCATTTATGAAATATGGCAGCTGAATGTCAAAACCACTTTCCTTAAACGGAAACCTTTAGGAGGATGTTTACAATATCCTGACGGTTTTGTCATACCAAAATGAGCAAACAAGGTTTGCAAGTTAATTCAATCCATTTATGGATTGAAGCAAGCATTGCGTTATTGGAACTATCGTTTTGATACAATCATAATGGTGTATGATTTAATTCAAAATGAAAATGATTCTTGTGTATATAAAGAGGTTAGTGGGAGCGCACTGACAATGATTGTCCTATATAATGATGATATATCATTTCTTGGAAATGACATTCCCATAATACAATCGGTGAAAGCTTGCTTTCATGAAAATTCTCCGTAGAACACTTGGGAGAGACAACATTTATTCTAGGAATAAAGATCTGCTGGGATAGATCTAAAAGTTGTTGGCACTCTCTTAGAACTCGTACATTGAAATAAATGTACGCGACCTGGTGTCTCATATGCTTTGAGCATATGGAGTCACAATCAGGCCAATCCAACTGATAGTCACTGGATTGATGTTAAGAACATCCTTTAGTATCTTAGATGAACTAATGATTCTTTCTTATGCTATGGAGAAGGAGAACTTGAAGTGATTGGTTTCACCGTTGCAAGTTTCCTAACCGACAAAAATGATTATAAGTCGTAATAAGGGTACTATATAGTTTGAATAACTGAACAGTGAGCTGGAAATCTTCCAAGCAAGATATTGTTGCCGAATAAACAATAAAAGCGAAATATTGCTGCAGCTGAGGCAGCAATAGAAGCAATTTGGATCTATAATAATCCTAATTGGATTAGGAGTAGTTCTGTTACCAGCTTAGCTAGGCTACAGCACAGGCTAAGGAATTAATGGTCTCATCAACGATCCAAGTATATACTTCAACTATTCATCTGATTCATTCGGATCATATATCGTGGCGATGTGATGATCGAATAAATCGCATCAGATGATAACTTTGGAAATCCGCTGATGAAAGCTATTTCTCAGCAGAAGTTTCAGCGAACCGTACAAGGTTCAAGTGTAGGACACTTGAGTGATTGGCTATAGGCCAAGTGGGAGATTGTTGGACAATTATCACCCATAGCATCGCTATTTGTACATAACATGGTGTTGTTGTACAAATTAACTATGTGACAAGGGAAATTGCTCTTTAATCATTTGTAATTGGATTACCGGGATATATAAATGATAAAAGTCCATATGATTAGTTCCGGATTAATAAGATATGAGATAGTATTAGTCCACAAAGGTTTAATCATTAAAATATCCCTAGTTGTAGTATTATCGAGATTGGACGTCGATAATGCGGAATAGACTAGTATTGCACTTGTGCGTGTTATGGGAGCATAACGACATAGTTCTCATATATTTAAGTATTGGATACTTATGCAAGTGTAATAGGAGGTTGTGTGTACCGATGGTACGGAAACAGCTTCGCTCTGGATAGACCCCTCGGAATTCCATTGGTAGTATGACTATGTCTATGGAAGTCCGAATCAGGGTAGGTGTATTTGGTCTTAACCTGAGACTTGCATCGCTAATACTTGCGACAATCAATATACTTTGGTTTTGGTCGTCCAGGGCTTTAACAGATTCTATGTACGCCTCTTCTGGGTATATTGAGAATCGTAGTGTATTGGGTGTGATGTCAAGATGGAAGTATCACTTCAGTCATATAGAGATGATGGTCACGTAGGATACGGAACTGGTGCTTTTATATGCTGCAGCTATCGGGATAATATGACTAGGTCATGCTTATCCGATTATAGAGACTAGTTACCAAATATCTGATATGGGCTTCGTACGGGGCAGACACAATTCCAGCCCCAAGCCTAGCACGTGACATCCGATACTGGATCACAATACGCAATACTACGTATACTACGCCTGATATAGATTACATATTCCTTTAAAAATATTTCTGGATAATTGGGTAGTCACGGTGCTTTGCTAGAAGCCAACCATCTCTTATAAATCTGTAAAAATGTAGTACTAGATACGTACGTGTTCGGATGGTCCGACGACCGAATTTAATGCAAACATATCCGGGGATCTCATGGGTCGCTTCCTGAAGATTCACCGATGACGTATGACTCACACATTATTAATCTGGGATTAATTAATAGAGAGAAAATTAATCTAGGATTAATTACAGAGATATTTTATCTGGATAAAATATTATTTAAAGAGAGAGAACGATTAATTTGGAATTAATCGATAGAATAATATATTCGATATATTATACGAAATTAGATTTCGACGCGGAATTAAAATTGGATTTTAATTCGGGCAAACGAGTTAATTTAGAATTAATTTGCTAGCAACGTGAATAGTAATTTTGCTAAGCATAATTATTTAATTAAATTTGATTTAATTACGTCGCAACGGAAAATTCGTTAATTCGGAATAAGCGAACCCGAGCCCGGGAAGTGACTTCCGGGCCCACTCGGATTTTGAATCGAGTGGGGCCCACAAGTCACATCACGTGTCACATCACTAGTCAACCTTATGACTTTAATGTGATGTAAGTTGTTGGTAGGTGGTTGAGTGTGAAACACACTAGTGTGATGGCTTGAAAGACATTTACCATTTTTATTATTTTTGGTATTTGACTTTCATTTTGTGTAATTAAATTACACAACACAAAACAACACACATCTTCTCTTCTCCATCTCCTTCTCAGGGCTTTAGAAGCCATTTCTCTCTAATATTTCTCTCATGGCCGAGAGATGCAAGAAAGCAAATGGAAATTTTGTGGCAAAATTTCCAAGGTGCTAGCAAATCCAAGGGGTCAAAAAAATGTGATAGGGAAACCCATTCATGAGCATGGAATCCATTCACTTAAAGCTTGGAGCTTGATTACCACCATGGAAGACCTGAACCGAACACATGGAGCACAAGAAGGGCATGGCCGAGAGCTTCAAGGAGCAAGAAATTTTTGTGTTCTTCGCATCGCAAAGCCGATCAAAGTGAGTATTTCCGCAACTTTACTTTGTTGTATTTGCACTTTTCATCGCTTAATATGATCTTGGTTTGACCTAGAAAACCCAACAGTGATGTCATTCCTCAGTTTTGTTGTTCTGGCTGGTGGAAAATACCTTGCAAGGAATTTGGTGGCTAGAGTGTTCCAAGTTGTGAGATAACCTGCTGGTATTGAATGTAGCCAAGCTTTTGCTCTATCTTTCAAGGAATATGGGAAAACACGCAGTCTCATTGCTTTTTCAGCTCCTCAGTTGTAATTAAAAGTGCCGCAAACTTCCAGGAAGTTGCTGATGTAGGCATTAGGATCTTCAGTGGCATTCCCCCCAAACTAAACTGACTGCTGAATCATCTGAATGCATGTTTTGATGTCACACGCATTTGCAGGTAAGGGAGGAAGTACAATACAGGAAATGAGGCCGTCAACCACCGGAATGGTTATGTCTCGAATGGGAATTGGTGGTGCAACCTCCAAAGGTTCAGGTTCCATGTTGATGATTGTTTCTTGGCCTTCTCGCCTTTCCCTTCTCAACTGTCTGATAGTTCTTTCAATCTCTGGGTCATGCTGTCGGATTTCAAAGCTTCTGGTTCGTCTCATGTAGTGTCTGAGAACCTGAATCACAAGAAAACAAAAACAATAAGTAAAAATAACTTAGATACAAGTAAAGGTATCTAACCTCAAAACTAATAGGGAAAGATAAATAATCCCCCGGCAACGGTGCCAAAAACTTGACCGGCGTTGTCACACGCGTATAACGCAAGCGAACGTATCGTTCAAGTAGTATAAAAAGTATCGATCCCACGAGGACTTAATAACTAAGCTATTAATTTGTGAAGTCAAATGTTTACAAGTATCTAAAGGATTGGTTGTTTTGATTGGAATGGTGATTTTAAATTTTTAAAACAAGTAAATAAATTTGCGCGAAAGTAGATTTAGGAAAATTCAAATTTATAAAACTATACAGGGTTGTGAATTCTTCCAATATCTTTTAAAAGATGAATTGGTTATTTAACGTTTGTGTAATATATTGGTTTACTAACCTGGAACATGAAAATATGTAAAAGCCTCTTCCAATGGTCATTTACAAATACCCAGTGTAACCCAATTAATCATATTTCTATGTCAACAAACATACCTGAATTCATTAAGATTAAGTTCCAATTATGGTTACCCTGCCTTACAAATATATTCTTATCCTGTAAGGAAATCTATTAAAGGGTTATTTATCCTCAAGGAAGATCGTGGGCTATTAAATCTAAGGCTGAAACCTAAATTTACTTTTTCAAGTTTATTTTAAGTTTACCAAATCAATCTTATTAGTGGCCAGTTAACAAGAAGCATTAAGCTTAAGACTTAATAAGTAAACTTTAAATTACCCAAACTATAAAATATTCCCTTATAACCCGGTGATATTGGAATTCATCACAACCTTAGATACCAGACTTAGTTACGACACATATCTAAGGCTAATAAAAGCTTAAATAAAATAAAAGACATAAAGTAAATGCAAGAAATTAAATAAAGTAAATGCCGTAAATTAAAAATATAAAAGTACAATAAAAGAAAATCCTGGGGGTTAGAGGATCCACTTTTAATATTTCAAAATTAGAAATCTCTCTTATTCTCAATGTTTACTAATTAATTAACCAGATCATAAAGGCGGTAATTTCATTTGTCTCAATTAAATCCAACCGACCATATAGACGGTAACAAGGTTATTACCTAAACCGACCAAATAGGCGGAAACTACGTCTGAAATGAAAAACCGACCATATAGGCGGTAAATAAGGTTGTCACCTAAACTGACCATATATGCGGTAAATAATTAATCCAAATTTTAATTAAAATAAGGGAGATTAATCTAATTTATTATATTAAAAGTCTCACCTTTCACCCCAGCAGAATGAGATTACCTGCTCATGCTGTAAAAGAAAACATACAAAATTATATTAAATAAAATAAAAAGAAAATACATGAAAACTTAAATAATATACAAGACACTTTCCTTTGGGTTTTCATGGAGAAATTCCTCCAAAGAAAGCATGGAAAATTTACAAAGTTTAGCTTGGTATTTATAGGAAAATCTAAAGGCTTCCACAAATTTCTCCACAAATTGCTCCACAAATTGCTCCACCAAACATGGCACTAAACATGGCATCAAACATGGCACCAAACATGGCACCAAACATGCATGCATTTTTGGTAGAACTTTGACAATTTTTATTTATTTATTTTATTTTATATTTTGAAAATGACTATAGTAATTACACAAAATACACTAGATTATTCATCCATTTAGGTCATGGAAACTTCAGAATTCGAAATTTTTTTGTTCTCCAAAGTTGTAGATCTTGGAGTCTTATTTAATATGTAACTTTAATCAGCTCAATCGATATCAGATGAAATAGTTATGGCCAAAATACCAAACTTGTGCAAAATTGGAATTTAGGACTGCACTTCGTGACGTGTATAGTAAATTTCCATTTTCGCCATTTTTTGCTCCAAATTTCATCATTTTAGCCCCGGGTTGATTCCATTAAGTTCTGATACTTTATTTATCTATAAAACACATCAAAACACATCAAAACGTTCATCAAACCCGAGAAACTAAACACAATATTAGGTAAAATGGGCGGTAAATATTGATATATTTTCCGCTCATCAGGCCCATTTTGGAAAGTGCGTTGTCCAAGGACATGGTGATGGAGACACCCATATTGTCGAGGAACCCTGGCGGGAAGATAGAATGAGCTGGAGTGTAGACCGGGAAGGGGTACGCAGTGCCCGAGGAAATCCACGGTGACATGACTAAGACGCCACCAATGACACATCCACGTGATGTTTGCAATAGTAAGGCGTAGCAGCCACTCATGCCATTCCGCATAAGGAAAGTTTTTCTTCATTCAGGCCTGAGCAAGGTGGTGACGAGAGCCATAAGAAATAAAGACAGGCGCCAGAATAGGAACAATAAGTCTTAAGTTTTCTTGCAACTAGATCTGAAAAAAAAAAAGAAAAAAAATATTTTAGCACGCTGAATTGAAAACCTGAAAAGGCGACCCAGGCAAGAGCAATCCGCTAAGTTGAAAATCTGAAATGACAGCTTGGGTAAAAGATAGAACGAACCTGCAAAATAAGGGGACTCCAAAGAAATCGGCTTACAGGATGGTGTTTTATCCTGTCTAAACCATGAAGCGTCTCGGCCAAGATAACGGGGGAGGGATCATGACCACATCGAATTCCCTCGATGATGTGCAATAAACGTTATTCGCCTCTCGTACCATCACAACCCACTAAAAGGTATTGGGCCATGATTCAGAATGACACTACACTCCTCCAGAGACGGGACCCTACCTCAATCCTCGAAGATACACGTAGGAGGACCTGTAACTCAATGGACGAAGCAGTATCTTTTCCGCATCTTCAGGACAGTAAATGAAAGCTTCGGAGGCTTCCTGAGGGTATTGACATTGGAAATACGACATCACTGGAAAGGTAGTATGAGAAAAATGTAAGCCGAGAATGGCAGCAAACTCCTCAGGGAGAGGGCATATTTGAAATATGGGAATCGAAAGACATGATTTTCAGTATCCTAAAAGGATGAGGTCGCTTTCAAAAAGGCGTAATCCACCTTAACCCGGTGCAGGTAGCGGAGAGTAGAAGACTGAGCCAGGTCTGGGGTTGACTAGTCTACCACCCCGCGAATGAGGGACACAATGGGATCTTGAGCCATGGGACCAAAGAGAACTAAGTAATCACCAGAGGAGAATATGCAGAAGGAAACTGTAAGCAGGCCAAGAGGGCGACCAAAACTTTTTATAGGCAAAGGGCACAAAAGGACTTAAAGGATTCCTAAAAAGGTGAAGAAAACCCTCTAGCGTAAGGAATGCCTAACCAAGGATGACATCAAACCAATAGGACAAAGAAACCCCATCAGAGTTGGGAATGCATCCATGCACACATCTCGCATACACATAATTTTTGTTTTCTGTTCGCAGGCTTTGAAGAAAAAGAAAAAGCAGCGACGACGAGCAACTCTAAGAATGGAGAGGAACCTCAGGAATAAGGAGGAGCAAAGGAAACTCGGGAAGGAGGACGAGCAATTCAAATAATAGAGAGGAACCTCGGGAATAAGGACGAGCAACTCCAAGACTGGAGAAGAAACTCATGAATGAGGACGAACAACTCCAAGAATGGAGAGGAACCTCGGGAATGAGGACGAGCAACTCCAAGAATAGAGAGGAACCTCGGGAATGAGGATGACCAACTCCAAGAATGGAGAGGAACCTCGGGAATGAGGACGAGCAACTCCAAGAATGGAGAGGAATCTTGGGAATTAGGATGAACAACTCCAAGAATGGAGAGGAACCTCGGGAATGAGGACGAGCAACTCCAATAATGGAGAGTACCCTCGGGAATGAGGACGAGCAACTCCAAGAATGGAGAAGAAACCTCGGGAATGAGGATGAAGAACTCCAAGAATGGAGAGGACCCTCAGGAATGAGGACGAAGAGCTTCGGGAATGGAGAGGAACACCAAGAATAGAGAGGAATAGAGCAACCTCGGGAATGAGGATGAAGAACTCTGGGAATGGAGAGGAACTCCGAGAATGGAGAACAACCTCGGGAGTGAGGGCAAGCACCTCCAATAATGAAGAAGACCCTTGAGAATGAGGATGAAGAACTCCGAGAATGGAGAGGAATAGAGCATCATCGGGAATGAGGAGGAAGAACTCCAAGAATAGAGAACAACCTCAGTAATGAGGACGAGAAACTCCAAGAATGGAGAGGAACCTCGGGAATGAGGATGAGCAACTCTAAGAATGGAGAAGAACTCCAAGAGTGGAGAAAACCTTAAGGATGAGGATGAGCAAGGAGCCTCGAGAATGAGGATGGATCAGGTACGTAAAAATGCATGCATGACTTTGATAAGGTTGTCACTGTCACACACTGCACAAGCCCCATCAAAGTGGGGGCGACTGTAGACATTGTATTTTTTGCATGAGCTCGATGATGAGTCTCGTATGGAGGCACTACTTGAAAAATACGAAATTTGTGAAAAATGAATATCGGAAGGAAGGAAAACCTCCAAAATTAGCACCTCATCGGATTCGAACTCACTGGCAGCCTCAGATTCACTCAGTCAGTCTCTGCCTCAAACCTTAGCTTCGGACCCACCATGTAACCCATACAATCGGCCCATACAGCCCACGCGGCCCAAAAAAACCCATGCATAATCTTACAGAATATGATAAAACCTCCTTAGTTATGAGAGCATCAATATTTTCCAATTTAATGAGATTTTTGGGATCCCATCCTTATCAATTTAACAAGATTTGAGATCTTCTCATCACCAAATTTATAAGATTTTATTCCCAAAATAATTTGATAATATATTTCCCACATAAACATGATTTGTTTCCTTATTCGGAGATCCATTCAAATCATTATAAAAATGGACTAATTCATCATCAAAACGGGGGGGGCTTGAAAAAAAGAAATGAGAGAGGCTAGACCCGGCCAAGGTTCTGGTTCCAGAACCGAACTGGAACCTAACCGGTTCAGTTAGGGTGTTCCAAACTGGTCCAATCGGAACCGTTGGAACCCTAGGGTTCCAACGGTCACACTCAAAGACTACAAGCCGTTGATATTTAAATATTTAAATAATTGTAAAATTACAATGGGGAAATATCTTTCAAATATAATGGAACTACGTGAGCTTTGATTTCTTTCACCCTAGAGGATACGTAGGCAACTTAAGTTTTTAAAAATTTAAGTTCAAGCTCTTTAATTTAATTTAATTTGTTTAGAGAAGAATTTTATTTGTAATTTAGTGTAATTATTATGTAATGTAAGTTTAATATATAAATTCAAATTCATAATTTTAAATTATATTATTTTATTCATCTCAATTTTTTATTTTAAAAAGAAATTGAATAGAATCGGAACCGGAACCGGAACTGGAACCCAACTGTTCGGTTCCGGTTCCAAATTTAGTGTGGAACCGAAATCGAACCAGAATTAACCGGTTTGGTTCTGGTTCGGAATCGAACCGAACCGCTGGCCACCTGTAAGAGAGGCTTCCATAGAGAGAGTGGCGACAATTTGAAGAATAAAAAACCTAGGAGGCAGTAGCTATAGGAGGAAAAGAAAAGAAAACAAAAAGAAGAAAAAAGAAAAGAGAAACAAAAGAAGAAAAAAATGGGGAGAACCGAGAAGGGAGGAGAACTGAGAAGGGAGGAGAACCGAGAAGAGGAGGCGAACCGAGAAGAGGAGGAGAACCGAAGAGGAGGAGAAACGAAGATGGGAAGAACCAAAGAGGAGAAGAACTGAAGAGGGAAAGAACCGAACAGGGAAAGAACCGAAGAGGAGGAGAATCGAAGAAGAGGAGAACCGAAAAGGAGGAGAAACTGAGTGAGAGAGGGAATCGAAACAAACCTTGAAACTAAGCTTCGAACCTTTCGGTGACGGCCTAACACACTTCCGAGAAAGAAACTTAAAAAGTATGACCTGAGGGCACCGTTACCATATTTATTTTATAGTTCCGGACGCTGCATGTCTGGCTGGATGTGAAATACGTCCAACTGGGTATGTGAAGTCCTACATAAAAATGGCCAAATCTATTGCCACATTTCTTCTTTGGCATTTTGTTATTTAATTTTTTTTTATCTATTTATCCACTTTCATTATTATTTTATTATTTCGCCTTTATTTTGTTTATGTTTGTTCATGTTGATGATTATACGTATATGCATTGTTATATTATTTCACGTCTATTTTTTTATGTCCGTTTACATTGCATTGATGATTATGTATGTTATTACCCCTTGTGGTATATCGGATGGAAACCCAGACATAAATTCTGTAGCCGAATTCGAATGGACGATAGTGTGGTTTGTATTTGGTATACAACTCCACGTGCCATTAGAGAAATACTCATATATGTGTTTTGACCCCCATTTGGTTTGCCATTTATCTTCATAAATCATTTTCTTATGATTGTTTATTATAATTTTTATTTTTATCGTATCTCGTATTTCTTAATTTAATATGCTTTTGGAATCACGTTATTGTGGTTATTATTTTGGTTGGGTATATTGTTACATTTTTATTCGCTTTTATGCATGAATTGCATTAAGACTTGATTGTACCTTTGTGTGAACTCGTACATTATACTGGCATAAGTAAGGGACCATTCCGAACCCAACGGTTTGAGGTCTTCCCTTGCGAGGGGTGAGTGCGGCCTTAAATCTTTCCCAGTTCATAATGGGTGGTGACTCTTTCATTCTCCTATTTAGTCCCCCGCGGGCTAATCCGTACTCTCTTCGGGCTGCTAGCCCAATAGTGTCATGGTCGCCGAACATCATAGGCATAGGGGTAAACCCTGCTTCACACCTACAAGTCTCCTAAGACACCTCAATATGTTGAGGAAATGAGACATATCCCATATGCCTCATGACCGGTGTAATCACACGTGTATAACGCAAGCGCACGTATCGTTCAATTAGTATAAAAATATCGATCCCACGAGGACTTAATTCCTATTGTTGTTATTAATTGTTGATACTATTTATTTGCAGGTATCTAATTAAAGGGAAAAGAGAATGATTGCTTTTGGTTGGTTGGATGTGGATTTCGCTGAACAAATAAATAAATAAAAATACAAAAGAAAATACTAAGGAAAATAAACAAAAGACATAAAAATCTAAGGTTGTGATTCCACACAATATTATTCTAATGATGAATTGATTCTCTTATATATGTGTAATAAATTAGTTTGCTAACCTGGAACACGAAGATATACAAAAGCCACTTTTGATGGTCAGATGCAAATACCTAAAATAACCCAATTAATCATATTCCTTATGTTAATAAAGTTACCTGAATTCATTAAGTTCAAGTTCCAATTATGGCTACCCCCGCCCGACAGGTATATTCCTATCATGTAAGGAAATCTATTAAAGGGTTATCTATCCCCAAGGAAGATCGTGAGCTATTGAATCTAAGGCTGAAACCTAAAATCCCTTTTCCAAGTTCATTTTAAATTTACCGTATCAATCTTACTGGTGATCAGGCAACAAGAAGCATTAAGCTTAAGATATAATAAACAAACTAAAAAATTACCCAATATATAATTAAATCAATTATTAAGTATGAGAATATTGTGTTTCATCACTTCCCTAGAATAAAAATAAAATGATGGGGGTTAGGGGATCCACCTTTACTAATTCTAATTTAGAAATCTCCTTTATTATAATATAGAAATTATCAGTGATATTACCAATCGAACAAACAGACGATATCCTCATTAAGTCATATTTTCAATTAAGTCCAACCAACCATAAAGGCGGTGTTATTATTTGTCCATAAACCAGCCATATATGCGGTAATTATCTGTCACCTAATGACCGGCCATATAGGCAATGTCATATTATGTCAAATAAATAAAATCAGCCATTAAAGTGGTAATCCTTTAATTTAAATTATAATTTCCATATTATAATTAAGGGAGATTGATCTAAACTAAAATAATAAAAGCTTCACCCTTTCCCCAGCGGAAATCTAACTACCAAACGTAAAAGAAAAGAAAAGAAAAGAAACTACTACTATTATTGAAAATAAAAATAAATAATTTAAATTACAAAAAATAAACAAACAAGCTGCAATCCATAAATTCCTTACAAAAACCTAAGGAAAGCATGAGAATTACAAATCAAATGGCTTGGTATTTATAGGAAAATCTAAGGGCTTCCACCAATTGCTCCACCAAACTGTTAGGGATATGCCCTATACCCAACTTGTGGATGGGCTATATGTACATGTATTTGCAATATTTTAATTATTAATAAAATGACAATCTTTATTATACTTGTCTTACATAAATTATATGAATCATCAAACATTGTAATAAAGCCCTTGGAGTAATAAGATGATGGCTTCCACGCCTTATGAGAATCATTACTCTCAAACGTTCCTAGTAATAGTTTTGTGAATAATCTAGGCGTTCACAAAGTGGAGAGACTAGCATGATGATATGATCCGCCCTTAAGTGGGATAGCCGATCTCATAGGCTACTAGCGGAGATCCGTCCGCTTGGTGTATCACATGGATGCATGAGTTGCTCGTGTGCATCGAGCTAACGGCCAAAAGTTTTCACATGGAGTGTTTATCCCATATGTCTGTGAGAACTTTCATGTATTGATTGTATGACTAATCCTTAGACTTGAGGTCTTTACAATCTTATGTATGGATCAAATGACTTTGACATTCTCCTTCCCGGGTTCAAAAGATCCGGTCATAAGGGTATGATTGGGTCATTTGTTGAAACACATGAAGTTTGTAAAGATAC
The DNA here is from genome assembly GCA_019454045.1 of Zanthoxylum bungeanum. Classification (NCBI taxonomy): domain Eukaryota; kingdom Viridiplantae; phylum Streptophyta; class Magnoliopsida; order Sapindales; family Rutaceae; genus Zanthoxylum; species Zanthoxylum bungeanum. The sequence continues at coordinate 54,094 of SKCR01017125.1, forward strand.
AACAGAGAATCACCACTCTCCCGGATAATATTTTCTTATGAGAGTAGTATTCCAGTTCGCGGGTTGATATGTGTGATCAGTGCTTGAGACTGTGGCCGCAGTGGAAGAATCATGTGAGATTCTTGGGTTATCATGATTCATTACACTATTAACATCATACATTTGACTATATGGGTAGACATTTTCCTTACCCTAAGTCAAACAGTGGGGATACAGTGAGGCGATGGACCGTATCACTTGTAAATCACATACAGAATGGGTATATATTTTTCCTTCTCATTTTGGGGCCTTTGCATATTGCTAGATGTCAACCTTGGTCATTGAAATCGAACGACCACCTGATCGGAGGATAATGTATGTTCGATTAAATTATCACGATTCATTTCATGTCCAACTTGTGGGGAACCCAAAAGGTCACACACAACAAAGTCGAAATCAATGGTTAACAGTGTACAGTACAAATTTAACAGCATATCTGATTGTTGTAGAAATTGTTAATAAATGGTTCAATGTGTTTAATTATTGAATAGGTCATTTATGAGGTTCCAAAGTGGCTTAGGGATTGGTGAATGATGATAGGGGCACTTTGGGAATTCGAAAAATGAATAAGAAAAAAATAATTTGTTTATTTTATTTTGTTTTGATATTTTTTTTTTTTGAATTCCAATTCGGCCCAAACTCTTATTAGGGTTTTATAATCTCATTAAACCACTAAATTAAGATCCAATGGCTAAGATTTAATTAGCATTTATCCCACATCGGATTCTTAATTAATTTTGTTGTCTTTGGAGCACCTATATAAACCCAAAGAATTCTTTACAAATTTTTACACCAAAACCTTTCATATATTGGGTTTATATATGTGAGCAACTCTAAATTTTAAGAGTAAGCCACTGATTTTGAGGATCCTTAAGTCTAATTGACTAGAGGAATCTCAAGTTAAAAGTTTTGAGGTATTCGCCTAGGCTAGCGCCAATGGCAAAATACCCGTGCACTCAGGCGTAGTCTTGCTGTTGAGTTTTGGCTTTGGTGTGTGCACCTTGGAGGCCACACACTTGGGTGGCTCTTTGGAACTTGGAAGTGCTTGCTGAGTTCGAGAAAAGCTTGTAGATTGGAGGGAGGACTGGAGGAGTCTTCAGTTCAAGTAAGTCTTTTTCATTCTTTATTTTAATTAGAGTTCTTATGATAGTTAACATGTTTAGGTTTATGTTCTTTGCATGTTTTATGGGTTTTTATGCTTAGAATATATAGTAACATGCCTAGGATTGTAGAATAATCAAAACAAATGGGCCTTGGGCAAAGGGATAGCGGCATCATAATTTTTAATTTTCCGCTGCGCACTCGTGGCCGCTTTCCAACAGTTGTATCAGCGCTCCGTTTTTGTTTTGATTAGTTCTCTCTCATTTGAACTCGAAATTGGGTGTATAAAAGCTCGTTGGAAAGCTAACACCTTGAACTTACTTTTAGGCACAAGTTTTGCATGATTTGATTAATATTTGAATGGTGAAATCGCATTTAATATTCACACATCTGTAAAACAAAATGTGAATAGTAAATTTATTTGATTAAAATAAAATGCAATATCATAATTAAATATTAATCAAAGTTATTTAAAGCCTAAAATAATTCCAACATATTAAAACTCATATGATGATGATTCTATGTATGATTAGAATTGGACATGATTATTTTATGGTGCAAGCATCTAGAGACTTTCTAAGGAAATGGAGAGTGTATTGCTTATCCCTTACCTAAGTAATTATTCCGTGATGACTTTGAGATTTATTACATTTAAGGCTAATAAATATAAATCACTTATTTATAATCAAATACATTATAAAAGATACAAGTGGGTGGGACCAAGGCGTTAATAAAACTTTCCAAACTAAAGTTAATTTAACCAAAGGTATTACTAGAGTTAGATAATGATTTGGTGTCTTCCTTCACTCACTACCTTTTTTATATCAAAAAGGAAAAGCTGTGAAGACATCTAGATAATCATTTACTCAAAGCTTACCTTAAAGCATATTTAAAGTGTTGGACTAATTTGGAGGATCTATTATTTATTCATGTCACCAAGTCGATAAGAGCCTAAGAGGTAAGGGTATTTAAGAGAGTTCGCTCCACACTCCCTCTGGGGAATTTTCAATGGAGGAATCCATTTGAAAGTTATTCACTTAAACTTGGTAAAATCCTCAATAATAATTTTAGTCTAAAATTTGCCTCCCATTGTAAAGTATAGACCCAAAGGGCTTAAACCGTATTGGCAGAACTAGGCTTTACCAGACTGACCATTACCAATTTGTCCTTAAATCATACTATTGATAATGGTTTGACTTTTCTGAGTCATAAGACGCATCGACCCTTAGGCTTGGTCTTATAACTTAGTGGTAAAGATTGGGTAGCATAAGCTATGGCATGTTTGATTGCCCAACCCAATGATCAAGAAATTGTGATTTATATCATAAATTGGTTGGGAACCCACCTAATTATCATATTTTATAACGACCGGCCCTTGTCGAAGTTGTGAAATAATGATAATGGGATCCTTGCCCACAATAAATCCATCATATTGGGGTTGATGCGATTTGTTTAAAATTTTAAAATAATTGACTGGGAACAACTTCATAATATTAAAAGCCCATTTTATTATGAAACATTAATGAAAACATATTCCTAATTTTAACATTCTCTCTTAATAGGTGGGTTAAAATATTTCACAAACATTCAAATGGCAAACAAAATATCACTTCGTTCCATCCTTAATGAGCATAAGCTCAAAGGGGACAACTACAATGATGACTGGTTTATAAACCTTAAAATTATCTTACGACAAGAAAAATTTTCTATGTTCTTGAAAGACCATTTCCCCTGAACCCGCAGAAGATGCTGACCAAAATACATTTGATGCTTGGAAGAAACACGTCGATGATGATGAGCAAGTAGTTTGCATAATGCTTGGCTCTATATCAAATGAACTTTAGAAAGCTCACGAAGATATGGATGCTCAAACCATCATCTTTCACTTGAAAGAGTTGTATGTAACTTCCGTTTATACCGTGAGATTCCAAGTGTCATGTGCCTTATTCCAAACAAGGTATAAGGAAGGATCTGTTAGTGGACATGTGCTTAAGATGACTGGCCACATTGAAAAATTGGCCAACCTCGTGTTCATCATGGATCATGAGATATGTCACGATCTAATTCTTCAGTCCTTACCAAAAGACTTCTCTAACTTTATTATGCAGTTTCATCTGTCTAATAAAGAAGCTACTTTAGCAGAATTGCACAATCTGATAAAGCAAGCAGAGAAAGACTTGAAACCGAGCTTAAAACCTCCGTCATGCTTACGGGTACGGACCTGAAGCCATGAGGCCCAAAGAAAAATAAGGGCAAGGCAAGGCTCCAAATCACCTAAAGCCCAATGGTACGGTGGAGAAGAAAAAAGGAAATGGGAAATGTTTCTTTTGTGGAAAGAAGGGTCATTGGAAGAAAGACTGCAGATCCTTGAAAGCCCAGGAAGCTAGGGAAGCCCAAGAGGCCAAAAAGCCCAATGCTTCAGGTATGTTGTATAATATTGAACTATATTCTCAAAACTCTGAACCTTCTACTTGGGTGCTTGACACCAGTTATGGGATTCACTTGTGTAACAATGTGCAGGGCCTGAGAAACAGTAGGAGACTCCGTCGTGGGGAGGTTGACTTACGCATAGGTAATGGAGCAAAACTGGTTGCATTGTGCGTGGGGACTTATTCATTAGTTTTGCCGAATGGTTTAGTTTAGACTTAGAAGATTGTGTTTATGTACATTCTCTAGTAAAGAACATCATTTCATTTTTTCTTTTATGTATAAAGGCTTTTCATGCCTAATAAGTTGTAATGAATGTTCTATTTATTTAATGAAATAAAATATGAGATGGTATTTTGAATAACGGTATCTATCTCTTACAAACTAACAAAGAATGTTTAACCTCTAATATATACAACGTTTAACTCAAATAATCTCAATGAATCACTTCTATGGCACAGTCGCTTAGGTCATATCAATGAAACAAGATTAACTAAGCTACATAAGGATGGGTATTTCAGACCCTTCAAATATTAACCTTATGGAACTTGTGAGTCTTGTTTACTTGGTAAAATGACCAAATTACCTTTCAAAGGTAAATGATAGCGTGCAGCGGAGACATTAGAACTCATACACTCTGATGTATGCGGACCAATGTTAGTCACCACTAGAGGTGGTTTCTCCTACTTCATTACATTTATCGATGATCACTCACGATATGGGTATGTGTACCTTATGCGGTACAAATCTGAAGCCTTTGAAAAATTCAAAGACTTCAAAGCTAAAGTAGAAAACCAGCTTAATAAAAGTATTAAGTCACTAAGGTCTGACCGAGGTGGTGAATACTTAAGCGACATATTTCAAGATTACTTGAGAGAAAATGGCATTGTTTCCCAGTGGACTCCTCTGGGAACTCCACAGCATAATGGGGTCTCTGAAAGGAGAAATCGGACATTATTAGATATGGTCCGATCAATGATGTCTGGCACGAATCTACCTCTTTCATTTTTGGCTCTTACTTTAGAAACTGCAACACTACTACTGAACCAAGTTCCTTCCTGGACTGTTAGTCAAACACCATATGAGTTATGGTATAGGAAACGTCTTAGTCTTAGTTATCTAAGAGTTTGGGGAAGAGACACATATGTTAAGCTCACACAAACTAAAAAATTGGTTGATAGGGCAGGTAAATGTATGTTTGCAGGATATGTCTTGAACTCAAGAGCATACGTGTTCTACGTCCCAAATGAACAAAGAACATTTGTCTCACGAAATGCTAAATTTCAAGAGAATGAATTCCTTCTCAAGACATAGAGTGGGAGTAGACTTGACCTCGATGAGGTACGAGAAGAACAAACTAACATAGAACTAAACTCCAGGCCCCTCAAAAGGGCAGCGACGAAACAACCACAAGGTTATGAACTTAGAAGGTCTGGTAGGGAAAGATATGAGCATGAAAGATATGGTTTCCATATTGATAAGGAACTTGATCAGGTCATTACTAATGATGATCCCACCAGTTATGAAGAAGCAATGCGTGACATTGATTCAGTCAAGTGGCTTGAGGCCATGAAATCCGAAATAGACTCTATGTATTATAATCAAGTCTGTGACTTGGTGGATGCACTTGAAGGGATAAAACCCATAGGCTGCAAGTGGATTTACAAGCGTAAAACTGATGCAGAAGGAAACATCCAAACCTATAAAGCTAGGTTGGTGGCGAAAGGTTATAGACAAATCCAAGGAATTGACTATGACGAAACCTTCTCGTCTGTTGCAATGATAAAGTCCATTCGAATTTTACTGGCTGACCGGCGTAATCACACACGTATAACGCAAGCGCACGTATCGTTCAAGTAGTATAAAAAAGTATCGATCCCACGAGGACTTAATATCCATTTATTAATTTTATGAGGTCAAGTGATTACTAATATCTAACAAGTTGTTTGAAAGGATAATGATGATTCTAAATTTAAAAAGTAAAAGAAATTGAGAGTAGATTAATGAGAATTAAAATTATCTAGGGTTGTGAATTCTTCCAATATTAATTAAAAGATGAAGTAGTTAAATCATAGTTGGGTAAATATTGATTTATTAATCTGGAATATTAAATTATGTAAAAGCCTCTTCCGATGGTCATTTACAAATACCTAGTTTAATTCAATTGAATCATATGTCTATGTCAACCAAATTACCTAGATTCATTAAGTTTGAATTCCAATTATAATTACCCCACCTAACAGGTATATTCCTATCCTGTAAGGAAATCTATTAAAGGTTTATCTATCCTTAAAGAAGATCGTGGGTTGTGAGTATAAGGTCTTTAAACTTAAAGTCCTTATGTCTAGTTCATTTTAGGTTTATCTATTCAATTTTATTAGTGATCAGTTAATAAAAATGCATTAAGATTATGACTCAACAAATAACTCTTTAATTACCGAAACTATAATCTAACCCTTTTTAAAACCGGTGATATTAGATTTTATCACAACCCTAGATATTTAATTTAGTTACAACACATAGCTAAAGCTGATATAAACTTAAAAGACATAAAATGAAATTACCGAAAAGTAATAAAAAGAAATGCTAAGGTAAAAGGAATTAACTTCTACTATTCACTATTTAGATATCTCTCATAAAATAATATATATAATCTTGTGATATTTTAAATCAACCGTCCGGAATGGCGGTATCCTGATTAAGTCAAATTCAAATATACCAGCCATAAGGCGGAACAGAAATATAAACTTAAACCAACCATCCAGTATGGCGATATCCTCATTAAGTCAGGTTTAACCAATTTAAATTGAATAACCAACCGTCCGGAATGGCGGTATCCTTTATTAATTCAGGTTTTAAATAGTTTATATATTATATTTTAAGGGAGATTAATCTAAATAGCAAAAGTAAAAAAATTACCTTTTTACCTCAGCATGGAGAAGTTAGCTCCTCATGGATGAATGAAAACTACTATTTATAGAAGAGAATTACTACTAGAAACGTAAATAAAACTGAATAAAAGAAACTAAAGAAGAGAACTCTCAATTTATTTATAAGGATTTCAGAGGATGAGGTACATTTGAAACTTAAGAAATCAAACTCAATTTATAGGCAAAAAAAATCCAATTCTTTATTATTATTTTTCTGAATTTTTTTTTTATTATTTTTTTTTGGATCGCTGAATTTTCGACATGTGGCATGGTGGCTAAAAAAAACGGCTCGTTGAATTTTTGACACGTGGCATGCGGTGCACGTTAGTAGATTGCTTGTGATGATGACACGTGGCATGGTGCACGTTAGCAAAGTCAAACTTGGCAACTTTGACTTGTTGACCTGGCGCATATTAGCAGTCTCCGGTGCACGTTAGAGGTTGGGATGCCAAGGGTTTCGGTGTCGAGACGCCCAAAATTACCAAAATACCGTTTTTGCCAAATTTCACCAAATTTCACAGTTTTGCTCCAAATCACCTCCGAATGTCCTGAAACTTTATTTATCTACAAAATAACACAAAACACATCAAAATATTCACAAAACTCAAGAAACTATACAAAATATTAAGTTAAATGAGTGGGAAATAGTGATAGTTTTACCACTCATCACACCCCCAAACCTAACATTTTCTAGTCCTCGAGCAAAATAAAATAACAAATAATAAAATTTAACTAAGCCACTTTCGTAGGGATCACGATTGCATTTAGCATATGCAACAAGCCTTTAAACCCCCAGGTGTCCCTAGTGGACGAGTTGTAGTCTCGTGAGGGTTTACAGCAATGATATCCACAAACATTTTATAAAAGTAAAAAGGTAGTGAAACTAATGCACACAAAAGCAAAACGACAATAGAAAAGAGAATAAAGAAGTTAGTGACTAATTAGGTGAAACTTCTACTCTAAGTTTACTAGTTGTTTTGTTTCATTCTAATTACTGAATAAGTAAATTCTCCGATTATTTTTATCATTCTTGATATACACAGCTAACAAAGTTTTATTCAACTCATTTTTGCCCACAACAGTCATAAGTGCAGTTGATAAGAGAGTAATATTTTTGTCCTAAAGTTTTATCGAAGTTCACATCTTTTGTAGTAAGTAATGGAATAATTTTCTGATTTTTCTGATTTTTTTCTTTGATTTTTTTCTCTATTTTTTATTTATATACAATACCTTCCATCTATGTAGCGAGCTTTGGGTCGGTGGCTCCCGAACCAGATGGCTTTAGGGCACCAGGTGTTAAGACACCTCTACGGACTTAATTACTCAGACTTCAGATATATATATATATATATACATATATATTTTCATCATTTTTTATCCATGTAGGGAGCTTTGGGCCAATGACTCCCAAACCAGTTGGTTTAGGGCACTAGGTGTTAAAACACCCTTACAGACTTAATAACTCGGATCTTAGTTGTAAATTTTTTTTTATTCCATCACTTTTTGAGATGCTTCTCCAATTAAACTGTAGTACTGAATATTATAATCTTTTCAATTTTATCTCATGTCTGTATGTTACTATGTATGTTGATAATACCTACCAACTGAGCATATGAAGATCTATTTTAGTTAGTTTTATGGAGAATTTACAAATTAAATAATTCAAAAGGAATTAAACAAAAATTAACTTGTTTTGAAAAAATGGGTTTGAAATACGTATCAGGAGTGAGAATTTCTTACACAGCTATCTCTTACCAATTTCACCTTTTTAGTCAACATAAAAACCATAAACATAAAGAAATAACTTTTACTGGTCATGGTGTGTGACTAACTGTCAAATGGAATTCCCGTTGTAGATTCCCTAGAGGGAGGGTGGAGCGAGGCTCACTTAAGTACCCAAGCCTCTTAGGCTCTTATCGCTTGGTGACAGGAATAAACAACGAGTCCTCCAAACTAGTCTATCACAACAAGCTACTGGTGAATGATTATCTAGGTGCCTTCACAGCTTTTCCTTATAGAGAGGTAGTGAGTGAAGGAAGACACCAAACCATCACCTAGCTTTAAATATGCCTTTTTTTTTATATATTTCGAAAAATTTTGGACTAAAAATAAAAATACAATAAAACAAGATATTATTAACTATTCCTCCCCCCAAACCTAAATGAGACATTGTCCCCAATGTCTTAAACAGTAGAAGAAGAGTTTAGAAGATAGTACCTGGTTAGCTGAAATTCTACAGGAAAATTAAAGGTTAAGATCCAGATTTATTCGACGCTTCTTACCGATCATCTTCGGACCATTTTATCTTTGAAAGGATAGAGTCAACTAGTGGTTCATATGCTAAGAGTTGGTCAATTAGATCCGGAGCAGTTCTGGCAGTAAAGAGTAGTTCTTTCAAAGGTTTTGACACGAACCCATTTCTCTGGGCATCATCAAGAACACACAAAGAAAAAAATCATAAAATTCATCAACGTTAAACAGCCCAATTGGTTTCTGGTGTATGTTCAGGTTCGCCCAAGATAATACTAAAAATTTCCTCCAATGTACCCAAGCCACCTGGCAAAGCAATAAAAGCATCAGAACAGTTAATCATTTCCACTAGTCGTTCGGACATACCTGGCACGATCAGTTCCTCTCCGTTTGATGATTCAATAAGATTTGCTTCTGCCAAGGGTTTTGGGATGATTCCCAAAACATGACTGCCTCCTTCTTGTACGGCCTTTGAAACGATCCCCATTAGTCCAAGATTGTCTCCGCCATATACTAAGTGCATATTTCTTACAGCTAAGACTCGACCCAATTCTTGTGCTGCTTCTACATATTGTGGTTTAGTACCAACACTACTACCACAAAACACACATATGTTTTCAACTCATCTTCTTGAAGTGGCTTCCATGTTTTACTCTGGATGTTTTCAAAAGTGCAATGATAAGTTGAATTTATAGTACCTGAAAAGGGTGAGTAAAAATAGCACAAGTATCTTCCAAAGGACGATTAGTAGCAAAATAGTAAAATAAATCCTGATAGTAAAAAAGGTTTGGATCCTGTCGGGAAAACAACAAAACAAATCAATTATTAGAAAAAGACAAAGAGATATAATATGTACAAGAAAAGTAGCGGCTTGATTGACATCTATTCGTCAGGAACAAGCTTCCCATCCAATTTTTTATAAATTGGCAAACAGGGTCTTTTTGAGTCAGATTCCCAAGACTTAACTGTTGTCTTTCTTTTTGGAATTGTGTGTGTAATTTGTGAATGGCTATATGAACATATCCACTGGGATGCGTCTCAAGAGTCGAAGATATATCATCTACAGACTCCTTACTCAAGCCATCCCTAATGAATTTAATTTTATCTTCACGATTATCAGACACCATTCCTAAAGAACGACAACGAGTATTGCAATTCCAACGCGCACATTTGTAACAACACTCATTTGCTTAGCTCTGCGTTTCTTTGCATAGGTGCTTCTTCCAAAACCAGGTAAATAAGAACTACAAGTCTCAGAATACTCACCTGCTAGACGGACACGTGCTTCGATTACCCAACAAATATCAGTAGGAATACCTTTGATCATCAGTAGTCTCATTCGTTCCAAGCGAGCGTTGAAAACTTTTAACAGTGATTTTTGATGGAGAGAAGGAAATTGCTTGTGAAGACTTGCGAGAGCTTCTTCCATCTTGAAATGTCTTAATCTGCAAAAACTAAACACACAAAATTAAATCATACCAAATCACAATATATACACAAATTGCATGGGTTGCCTCCCTGCGAGTGCTAAGTTTTAAGTCGTCAGCTAGACGTGATTGCCTGAACGTTATGCTGGATCTGAAAGTGTGACACTTTCTTTTTGTCGCTCCAACGGTTCTCCCCAGTAGTGCTTGACACGCTGACTGTTAACTTTGAATGTGTTGTTCGTCTTGAGATCCAGTAACTCTACAGCTCCATATGGTAAAACCTGAGTGATCACAAATGGACCTGACCACCTTGATTTCAACTTTCCAGGGAAAAGTTTCAACCTCGAGTTGTACAACAACACCTGTTGCCTTGGTTTCAATTCTCTGTGCACTATTTTTTAGGTCATGCCATTTCTTGGTCTTTTCCTTGTACAATTTGGCATTCTCATAAGCTTGTAGGCAAAATTCCTCCAATTCATTGAGTTAGTGAAGTCTTTTCTTTCCAGCAGCTTGTGGATCAAGATTCAACTTCTTCAGTGCCCAGTATGCTTTGTGTTCAAGCTCAACTGGCAGATGGCATGCTTTCCCAAACACCAATTGATATGGGGACATACCAATGGGTGTCTTGTAAGCTGTCCGGTAGGCCCATAATGCATCATCTAGTTTTGTTGACCAGTCCCTCCTTGTTGATCCAATAGTTCTCTCCAAGATTCTTTTGATTTCTCTGTTTGAAACTTCAACTTGCCCATTTGACTATGGATGGTAGGTTGTGGCAACCTTGTGAGTAACACCGTATTTGGATATGAGTGCATCAAAATATCTGTTGCAAGAAATGAGAGCCTCCATCACTGATGATTGCCCGAGGTGTTCCGAACCGAGTGAAAATATTCTTTTTCAAGAATTTGATCATCACTTTTGAATCATTGGATGGTAGTGCAATTGTTTCAACCCATTTTGAGACGTAGTCTACAGCAACCAAGATGTACATGTTTCCGAATGATGGAACAAAGGCTCCCATGAAATCAATTCCCCGGACATCGAATATCTCCACTTCCAGAATATTTTGCAACGGTCATTCATTTCTCCTCGAAATATTCCCCATTCTCTGACATCTGTCACATTAAAGAACAAACAAGTGAGCATCTTTAAAAAGAGTGGGCCAGAACAAACCTGATTGAAGGATAAATTTTGGCAGATCTTGAAATTGTTCCAATATGGATAAACCACTAACATTTTATTGCGATAATAGTGGTGTAGTAGCAAATTCAAAAGAACCAAGAAGCAATAAGAGGGGAAAGCATATATAGAGGAAATATCATCTCATCATAGAGATAGTGCAGAGATTAGATGGTTTTGTCACTAAGATTACATCCGCAGAGAACCTGGCTGGTCCGTTTGCAAAGACCTTATCAGCTAAAGTGTTTGAAGGTCACCTAGATGGTATATGATTACGTGACATGTCATATTTGCTCTAGTGCAAGTGGAAGATTGTTGGAATATATGCCCTAGAGCTTCATGTAATGTAAACAGTTTTATATATTATGAAACAAAATGATGCATTATTCATTTATCAAAGTGTTTTGTTTAAATTTCGCATATTGTAAATTATCTTGATTACCCTAGATTACACATGTACCTTCAGACTTAGTGTATAAGTGTCATACACAAGATGATTTAAGTCTGAAGTTGGTAATCTAAAATAGTCTATAGAAGGAAAACAAAGCAGATACTTTGTTTGTGGTTATCTATAGCTGCAATCCATTTTATAATTGTATGGTGACCTTGATCTGTGATCGTCCATGTGGAGACATGAGAATTGAGGCACCTTGTATGATGTGAACATATAGGACTGGACCCAAATAGAAATGACTTTCTTATAATATCCGTTAAATAAAGAAATTCATTTCAATCTACTAGATGGTCATATATTGATTGATCGTAATCCTGAGTGTACTACAAACTCATGCATGGAAGACTATGTCCTTTGATTTACAAAGGTGAGGTTGGTGTAGCAGTCCCGACCAATAGCTATGTTCTTTGGGGTCATGGCCTGGTGTGTAGCTGGGGATGTTTTACATAGACATGTAGTGCACTCTTTCTTGTGAGAAGTAGAGGAGTATCTTCCATAAGGGTTGATTCGATACTTGAATAGTTAGAGTGCTCAAGTCTTTCTATTACGAATAGAAAGATTAAAATTCATAATGGTTATGAATAAATCATTCATTAGAGAATCAATGGTACTTAAGGTAAAAATAATTAGAGAGGTATAATAGACATTGTGATCTGGCTATAATTACGAGATACTCGTGAAGGGTTAATCCGTATGTAGTGACTATATCGATGGACACCGATGTGGTTCGGCTTAATATACTATCTGCGGCAACGAGAGTGCAGCTTTGGGTTTTTTAGTGAAATAACCCGGAGTTAATAATTAGAAATATTTAATTAATAGCTTAATTAATATTTTGAGATTATTAGAGCTCGGAACCGTATGTCCATTTGGTCCCGTGCTAGCTCAAATAAATGTAGCGAATTTAGAATTATTGGATAGTCCAATTATATACTCACATATGTATAAATTATATTATATGATTAATAATATTATTTTGTCATATTTGAAACTATATATTAAAAGTTAATATATGGTTTTAATAATTATATGATAATTATTGAATGCATAATATTAAATTATATATGATATAATTTAATCAGGCAAAATTTGGAATTTCCAAATCTTGGGTTTTGGAAACCCTGGGTGAGTTATACTAGGTCGTAAAACTCTTGCATTAAATTTGAAAACCCTTGGTGAGTTGTTCTAGGTTGCATAACTCTTGGTTTTGATTTGGAAGTTACAAATTTTAATGGCATTAATCTTTTTATTTTTTCTAACCTCTTTGGCTTTATGGAAAGTTAATATTATTGTTAACAATTAATGAAAAATAAGCCTTGGCCGAAAATTAGCTTGATAGAAAGGAAAAGGATTTTATTAATTTTGGAAATTAATTATCCTAAGTATAAAAGACAAAATATTTTAGTTTTTGCCATAACCTCTTAAGCAAACCCTAACCTCCATCATCTTGTTCTTCATTCTCTCTCAAAAGTTGAGAAAAACAAAAAAAAAAAAGAACAAGAAGAAAAATAAACAAAATACTTGTGTGAAATTAATCTTTAAATAGTTTAGGGAATAATAATGTGAGTCTAGCCCACACTAGTTTCTGTTGGTAACGAGATATAGCTCGAAAGACTTCTTGGTATTGAACAAATAATCATCATGTTCTTCTTCTTGTTTGGTACTCGGCAATAAGGCTTATTTTGCTCAATGCCGTAAATAGATTTGTGAAAACGGAACTCGGTTTGGTTTCGTTTCAATCCATAATTTTTTTGGTAACATATAGGCGTATTTTGGGCCTGTGTTGGGGTTGTTTTCAAGTGAAAAATCAGAACCGAAACACTATCACTGTCCATGCAATTCAGGGGTTGTTTCGGTAGTGCGTTTGGCCCAAATCATTGTTAGGGATATGCCCTATACCCAACTTGTGGATGGGTTATATGTACATGTATTTATAATATTTTCATTAATTAATAAAATGGCAATCTTTATTATACTTGTCTTACATAACTTATATGAATCATCAACACTGTAATAAAGCCCTTGGAGTAATAAGACGATGGCTTCCACGCCATATGAGAATCATTACTCTTAAATGTTCCTAGTCATAGTTTTGTGAATAATCTGGGCGTTCACAAAGCGGAGAGACTAGCATAGTTATAAGATCCGCCCTTAAGTGGGGTAGCCGATCTTATAGGCTACTAGCGGAGATCCGTCCTCTTGGTGTATCACATGGATGCATGAGTTGCTCGTGTCCATCGAACTGACCGCCGAAAGTTTTCATATGGAGTGTTTATCCCATGTGTCTGTGAGAACATTCATGTATCGATTATATGACTAGTCCTTAGACTTTAGGTCTTTACAATCTTATGTGTGGATCAAATAACTTTGACATTCTCCTTCCCCGGTTCAAAAGATCCGGTCATAAGGGTATAATTGGGTCATTTGTTGAAACACATGAAGTTTGTAAAGAAACAACAGAGAATCGCCACTCTCTCGTATAATATTTTCTTATAAAAGTAGTATTCCAGTTCGAGGGTTGATATGTGTGATCAGTGCTTGAGACTGTGGCCACAGCGGAAGAATCATGTGAGATTCTTGGGTTAGCACGATTCATGACACTATCAACAACATACCTTTGACCATATGGGTAGACACTTTCCGTACCCTAGGTCAATGGCGGGGATACAGTGAGGCGAGGGACCATATCATATGTAAATCGCATACATAATGGGTTATATATATATATCTTTCCTTCTCATTTGGGGGCCTTGGCAGGTTGCTAGATGTCAACCTTGGTCATTGAAATCGAACGACCATCTTATCGGAGGATAATTTATGTTCGATTAAATTATCACGATTCATTTCATGACCAACTTGAGGGGAACCCAAAAGGTCACACAAACAACAAAGTCGAAATCAATGGTTAACAGTGCACAGTACATATTTAACAGCATATATGATTGTTGTAGGAATTGTTCATAAATGGTTCAATGTGTTTATTATTGAACAGATCATTTATGAGGTTCCATAATGGCTTAGGGATTGGTGAATGACGATAGGTGTACTTTGGGAATTGGAATAAAAATATTTTAAAAAAATTACTATTCACGTGAATGGTAACTCGTGAATAGTACCGTGCAAATAGTAAATTTTTTATTTATTTAATTTTTTTATTTGCTTTGAATTCCAATTCGGCCCAAACTCTTATTAGGGTTTTACAATCTCATTAAACCACTAAATTAAGATTCAATGGCTAAGATTAAATTGGCTTTTATCTCACATCAGAATTATTTATTAATTTTGTTGTCTTTGGAGCACTACATAAACCCAATGAATTCTTCACAAATTTTTGCACCAAATATTTCAAATCTTGGGTTTATATAGTGAGCAACTCTAAATTTTTAAGAGTAAGCCACTGATTTGGAGGATCCTTAAGTTTAATTAACTAGAGGAACCTCGAGTTAAAAGTTTTGAGGTATTTGCCTAGGCTAGCACCAAGGGCAAAATACCCGTGCACTCAAGGCGTAGTCTTGCCGTTGAGTTTTGGCTTTGGTGTGTGCATCTTTGGAGGCCACACACTTGGGTGGCTCTTTGGAACGTGGAAGAGCTTACTGAGTTCGAAAAAAGCTTGTAGATTGGAGGGAGGACTGGAGGAGTCTACGGTTCAAGTAAGTCTTTTCTTCTTTATTATTTTATTAGAGTTCTTATAATAGTTAGCATATTTAGGTTATGTTCTTTGCATGTTTTATGAGTTTTATGCTTAGAATATATAGTAACATGCCTAGGCTTGTAGAACAATAAAAACAATTAGGTCTTGGGCAAAGGGAAAGCGGCATAATAATTTTATTTTTCCGCTGCGCACTCGCGGTCGCTTCCCAAGGTTATCAACTCAGAAGCTCTGGTAAGGAAAGACATTAGCCTGAAAGATATGGTTTCCATATTGATGAGGAACATAATCAGGTCATTGATAATGACGATCCCACCAGTTATGATGAAGCAATGCGTGACATTGATTCAGTCAAGTGGCTTGAGGCCGTGAAATCTGAAATAGACTCTATGTATCAGAATCAAGTCTGGGACTTGGAGATGCACCTGAAGGGATAAAACCCATAGACTGCAAGTGGATTTACAAGCTTAAAACTGATGCATAAGGCAACATCCAAACCTATAAGGCTAGGTTGGTGGCGAAAGGTTATAGACAAATCCAAGGAATTGACTATAAGGAAACCTTCTCGTCTGTTGCAATGATAAAATCCATTCGAATTTTACTGGCACTAACTGCACACTTTGATTATGAGATTGGCAGATGGATGTCAAAACAGCTTTCCTTAATGGGAACCTCCTAGTGGAAGTCTACATGACACAACCTGAGGGGTTTGCATAAGGATGATCATAATAAAGTATGCAAGCTTAAACGATCCATTATGGACTCAAGCAAGCCTCCAAAAGTTGGAATATACGATTTGATGAGACAATCAAAGAATTTGACTTCATCAAAAATGTAGACGAGCCTTATATTTACAGGAAAAGTAGAGGGAGTGTTGTGTGTATATCTTGTATTATATGTCGATGACATATTAATCATCGGGAATGATATTCCCATGATGCAAGCCACCAAGTAATGGTTATCTCAGAATTTCTCCATGAAAGATTTGGGAGAAGCAGCCTACATCCTCGGCATTAAGATCTACCGTGATAGATCTAAGAGGTTGTTAGGACTTTCTCAATCTACGTACATAGATAAGGTTTTGAAAAGATTCCAAAAGAGGTAATTTACCTACTTGTCATGGAATCAAATTATCTAACGAGCAATGTCCACATACTCCTTCAGATAGAGAGTGTATGAGTAGGATCCCTTATGCTTCAGTAATAGGATCGATCATGTACGACATGCTATGTACAAGACCTGATGTCTCTTATGCTCTTAGCATAATGAGCATGTATCAGGCAAATCCTGGTGAGCAATACTGGGCAGCTGTCAAAACAATCCTCAAGTATCTAAGAAGAACTAAGGATGTGTTTTTCACATACATAGACTATTCTGAGATGAAAGTCATTGGTTACTGTGATGGGAGCTTTCAGACTGATAGTGATGATAGCAGATCACAACCAGGATATCTGTTTACTTTGAATGGTGGTACTGTCAGTTGGAAAAGCTCAAAGTAGTCAACTACAGCGGACTCCACCACTGAAGCCGAGTATATTGCAGCAGCTGAGGCAGCTAAAGAAGCTGTCTGGATAAAGAGGATCATCACGGAACTGGAAGTGCTTCTGGCGATAAAGAATGGTATCACGATGTACTGTGACAACACATGCGACATTGCTCAATCAAAGGAACCAAGGTCCCACCAGAAATACAAGCACG
This sequence comes from Zanthoxylum bungeanum, assembly GCA_019454045.1. Lineage (NCBI taxonomy): Eukaryota > Viridiplantae > Streptophyta > Magnoliopsida > Sapindales > Rutaceae > Zanthoxylum > Zanthoxylum bungeanum. Next base: position 71,245 of record SKCR01017125.1, read on the forward strand.
TACTCAGGCGATTTCATCTCATCAGGGAGATTGTTGAGAGAAAATAAGTTATTATAGAGAAAATACCCACATAAGATAATCTTGCAGATTCTCTGACTAAAGGGCTGACTCAACAAAAGGATGATAAGCACACCCGAGAGTATGGTGTCCAGATTCATACTAGTTGGCTATAGTGCAAGTGGGATATTGTTAAGGATATGCCATATACCCAACTTGTGGATGGGCTATATGTACATGTATTTGTAATATTTTCATTAATTCATAAAATGGAAATCTTTATTATATGTGTCTTACATAACTTATATGAATCATCAACATTGTAATAAAGCCCTTGGAGAAATAAGACGATGGCTTCCACGCCTTATGAGAATCATTACTTTTAAATGTTCATAGTCATAGTTTTGTGAATAATCTGGGCGTTCACAAAGCGGAGAGACTAGCATGATGATATGATCCGCCCTTAAGTAGGGTAGCCGATCTCATAGGCTACTAGCGGAGATCCGTCAGCTTGGTGTATCACATGGATGCATGAGTTGCTCGTGTCCATCTAACTGACCGGCGAAAGTTTTCATATGGAGTGTTTATCCTATGTGTCTGTGAGAACTTTCATGTATCGATTATATGACTTGTCCTTAGACTTGAGGTCTATACAATCTTATATGTGGATCAAATAACTTTGAAATTCTCCTTCCCCGATTCAAAAGATCCGGTCATTAGGGTATGATTGGTCATTTGTTGAAACACATGAAGTTTGTAAAGATACAACAGAGAATCGCCACTCTCTCGGATAATATTTTCTTATAAGAGTAGTATTCTAGTTCGTGGGTTGATATGTGTGATCAGTGCTTGAGACTGTGGCCACAGCGGAAGAATCATGTGAGATTCTTGGGTTAGCACGATTCATGACACTATCAACATCATACCTTTGACCATATGGGTAGACATTTTCCGTACCCTAGGTCAATAGGTGGGGACACAGTGAGGCGATGGACCGTATCATATGTAAATCACACACATAATAGGTATATATATATATATCTTTCCTTCTTATTTGGGGGCCTTGGCATGTTGCTAGATGTCAACCTTGGTCATTGAAATCGAACGACCATATGATCGGAGGATAATTTTTGTTCGATTAAATTATCACGATTCATTTCATGTCCCACTTGAGGGGAACCCAAAAGGTCACACACAACAAAGTCGAAATTAATGGTTAACAGTGCACAATACATATTTAACACATATATGATTGCTGTAAGAATTGTTCATAAATGGTTCAATGTGTTTTATTATTGAACAGATCATTTATGAGGTTCCATAGTGGCTTAGGGATTGGTGAATGATGATAGGGGCACTTTGGGAATTGGAATAAATAGATTAAAAAAATACTATTCACGTGAATAGTAATGCGTGAATAGTAAAATTTTTATTTATTTAATTTTGTTATTTGTTTTGAATTCCAATTCGGCCCAAACTCTTATTAGGGTTTTATAATCTCATTAAACCACTAAATTAAGATCCAATGGCTATGATTAAATTGGCTTTTATCCCACATCGGATTCTTAATTAATTTTGGTTGTCTTTGGAGCACTATATAAACCCAAAGAATTCTTCACAAATTTTTGCACCAAACCTTTCAAATCTTGGGTTTATATAAGTGAGCAACTGTAAAGTTTTAAGAGTAAGCCAGTGATTTTAAGGATCCTTAAGTCTAATTGACTAGAGGAACCTCGAGTTAAAAGTTTTGAGGTATTTGACTAGGCTAGCACCAAAGGCAAAATACCCGTGAACTCAAGGCGTAGTCTTGTCATTGAGTTTTGGCTTTGGTGTGTGCATCTTTGGAGGCCACACACTTGGGTGGCTCTTTGGAACGTGGTAGAGCTTGCTGAGTTCGAGAAAAGCTTGTAGATTGGAGGGAGGACTGGAGGAGTCTACGGTTCAAGTAAGCCTTTTTCTTTCTTTATTTTTATTAGAGTTCTTATGATAGTTAGCATGTTTAGGTTTATGTTTTTTGCATGTTTTATCAGTTTTATGCTTAGAATATATAGTAACATGCCTAGTCATGTAGAAGAATCAAAATAAATGGGTATTTAGCAAAGAGAAAGCGGCATAATAATTTTAATTATTTATTTTTTCGCTGCGCACTCGCGGCAGCTTCCCAACAATCAGGTCCAAAACATTCCAGTTTTTGTCCGGCTATTTGGGATTTTTCTGGGGATGTTTCGGGGTTGGATTTTTGTCTAAAGCAGAAGAAAAATTCCAGTGGTGCTACTGGTTACATTCAGCCACTCAAAGGGAAGGGCATAAAATTTTCAAGTCTGTTAGCGTGCTTCTGCTTTGCAAGGAAATCGTTTCCTACAGTAACGAACATAAACTCTTATACAAACAAATACATATATCGTCACAACCAGAAGTGACACAACCATAATACTCTTATGATGTTGATAGTCTGAAATCTATCAATCTCTGTCATCATTCAAAATCGAAAACGTAAAACAATCTCTTTCAAAAATCATTTCGAAAATACATTTGAAAAACTTTTTTACTTAAACAAAAATCAATTTCAAAATCCATCATTGTAAATCTGTATCGAGCATCTAACATAACTCAACTGGATGAAACATAACAAGCGCCAAATCCCCAAATCGCGCGCACAGATTGGACAATAAACAAAATGATCCTCTGTCGATAGAGGGTCGGGTCGGCCTACTACAGTTGGACAAACCTCTATACAAGCGCCATAGAAGAAACATATCATATCAAATTAAAAATCTGTTAAAATAATATACTAGAGCTTTGACGGAAACATATCATATCGAATAATATCATAAACAATATTGAAATACATCCAAATCAAAGTGTAATTCATTTAAAATCATTATTCCCCCTAAATATAAATATGTGTAAATCAAAATAAATATTTGATGCAAAATTTTCAAAATACATAACAAGCGTCCACTGTTAAGTCGCTCGCACAGACCAGACAGTGTACGGACCATGTCGACATGGTGGTGGGCCAACCATTTTTCGATGGTCTGGACCACCATAACAAGTGCCCCGGCCAAGCCGGAACGAAACATATCCAAGTGCCACGGTGGGTCAAAAATATAAAATCATCAAGCACCGTGACAGAAATAGATTTTCGAGCGTCTTGATGGAAACAAGTTTTACGGTTTTAAAAACATCAAATCATTTTTGAGCACCGAGACAAAAACATATTATCAAGCACCTCGACGAAAACATATCGACAAATCTCAAAATATGAAAACGTGAATCAAGCGTCGAGGTGGAAACATTTCTTTATCCTATATAATGAAAATCAAAATATCTAAAAAAAACTTTCTTTCTTCCTTCTTTCCTTTCCTTTTTCTTTTCAAAACACTTTTATTTCAAAAATCGAATACCAAGTTTTCAAAACATGGTTCAAAATATCAGTTCACAATTCAGACTATCAACATCATATAATTACTTGTACCTCAGAACACATTAAATTCGCATTACTTACTTATACAAATACTTATATAAACCACATACTTTTAACTTAGTATACATATACACATACCTATATTCATAGTATACAAACATATACAGGTAATCCAAATCACCCATATCAATCAAAACCATTGCACATCATACCATTTACTAGAAATCAAATAAAATAGCAAACATAAGACCTATATGGTCTATTCACAACATAAAACTTACCTTGATTATCCGATACCCTATAGTTGCAGTCACCGACACCTAAACCTTCACTCTGATACCACAACTGTAACATCCAGCCAGAGGCAGGATGCTAAATTTACAAAAAATCTTGCATGATATATCCTAAAACTGGACAACCTGGATCTCAGTCCCGCATCAAAATGAACCTGAAATAAATATCATATATCAAAATGGACCTCAGGTCCACACCAACACATAAAAATCTTCACATATGGGCTCCGTAACCATTTCATCTATCAACACTCAAGGGCTCTGCCCAAAACATCATAAAAATCAAAACATTTACTTAATATTTGCAAACATCATGCTCATCATGAAAAATAAAATATTAATCCCAAATCGTACACTTATAAAGCTCAAAAAAGTATGATAGGCACACCCAAGAGTATGGTGTCCAGATTCATACTAGTTGGCTATAGTGCAAGTGGGAGATTGTTAGGGATATGCCCTATACCCAACTTGTGGATGGGCTATATGTATATATATTTGTAATATTTTCATTAATTAATAAAATGGCAATCTTTATTATACGTGTCTTACATAAATTATATGAATCATCAAACTCTGTAATAAAGCCCTTGGAGTAATAAAATGATGGCTTCCACGCCTTATGAGAATCATTACTCTCAAATGTTCATAGTCATAGTTTTGTGAATAATCTGGGCGTTCACAAAGCGGAGAGACTGGCATGATGATATGATCTGCCCTTAAGTGGGGTAGCTGATCTCATAGGCTACTAGCGGAGATCCGTCCGCTTGGTGTATCACATGGATGCATGAGTTACTCATGTCCATCGAACTGACCGCCGCAAGTTTTCACATAGAGTGTTTATCCCATTTGTCTGTGAGAACTTTCATGTATCGATTGTATGACTAGTCCTTAGACTTGAGGTCTTTACAATCTTATGTGTGGATCAAATGACTTTGACATTCTCCTTCCCCGATTTAAAAGATCCGGTCATAAGGGTATGATTGGGTCATTTGTTGAAAGACATGAAGTTTGTAAAGATATAACAGAGAATCGCCACTCTCTCGGATAATATTTTCTTATACGAGTAGCATTCCAGTTCGCGGGTTGATATGTGTGATCAGTGCTTGAGATTGTGGTCACAGTGGAAGAATCATGTGAGATTCTTGGGTTAGCACAATTCATGACACTATCAACATCATACCTTTGACTATATGGGTAGACGCTTTCCCTACCCTAGCTCAAACGGTGGGTATCAGTGAGGCGAGGGAACATATCATATGTAAATCACATACATAATGGGTATATACCTGTATTATATGTAAATCACATACAGAATGGGTATATATCTTTCCTTCTCATTTAGGGGCCTTGGCTTGTTGCTAGATGTCAACCTTGGTCATTGAAATCGAACGACCATCTGAAAATGATTGGTGGAAGATTTCATGACCTAAAGACCGGCCATATATGTAGTGTCACAATATGTCAAATAAATAAAACCAGCCATTAAGGCATTAATCCTTTAATTTAAATTATAATTTCCTTATTATAATTAAGGGAGATTGATCTAAACTAAAATAATAAAAGCTTCACCCTTCCCCCAACGGAAATCTAACTACAAACATAAAAGAAAAGAAAAGAAACTACTACTATTACTGAAAATAAAAATACATAATTTAAATTACAAAAAATAAATAAACAAGATGCAATCCTTAAATTCCTTACAAAAACCTAAGGAAAGCATGAGAATTACAAATGAAATGGCTTGGTATTTATAGGAAAATCTAAAGGCTTCCACCAATTTCTCCCAAATTGCTCCACCAAACATGGCACCAAACATGGCATCAAACATGGCACAAAATCTTCCACCAAACATGCAAGCATGTTTGGTGGAAGTTTGATAATTTTTATTTTTTTTTTATTTTTTTACTTTGAAAATGATTTTAATAATTACACATAACACACTTACGGATTTTTCATCAATTTCGGTCATGAAATCTTCAGAATTCGAAATTATTTTATTCTTCAAAGTTGTAGATCTTTGAGTCTTCTTTAATTGGAACATGAATTACATCAATCCGATATTTGAGTAAAACGTTATGGGCAAAATATGAAATTGTGCAAAGTTGGAATTTCTGAAATTGTACTTCGCCATTTCAAGTTTCCAATCTCCCAAATCAAAATGTCAAGTCTCGTTTTTGCCCTTATTTATTCCACATATCGTCATAAATGATTCCATTGAGTCCCAATTTTATTTTATCTGCAAAGTAAACTAAAAGACATCAAAAAGTTCATCAAACCAGAGAAACTAAACAAAATATTAGGTAAAATGGGTGGTAAATAGTGATATATTTTCCGCTCATCACACCCCCAAACCTAACATTTTGCTAGTCCTCGAGCAAAACAATAAAATAAAATGCAAAAAACAATTAAATTTAAACTAAGCCACTTTCGTAGGGATCATGGTTGCATTTAGCGTATGCAACAAGCCTTTAAACCCCTAGGTGTCCCTAAACGTTAATCTAATGCACACAAAAACAAAAAGATAATAAAACTAATGCACACAAAAACAAAAAGACAAGAGAAAAGAGAATAAACAAGTTAGTGACTAAACATGTGAAACTTCTTATCTAATTTAGTAATTGTTTTCTTTCTTTCTAAATTACCAAATAAGTAAATTCTCCGATTATTTTTACCATTCTCTATACACACAACCAACAAGGTATTAATCAAATCATTGTGCCCACAATATTCATAAGTGTAGTTGAAAAGAAAGTAATATTTTTGTCCTAAAGTTATATCATAATTCACACCTTTTTAGCAATGATATATATATATTTTTTTGTTTGCAAAAATTAAAAAAAGCAACATCTTCAATCAATGTAACGAGCTTTGGGCCAGTGACTCCCAAACCAGTTGGCTTTATGGCACTATGTGTTAAGACACCCCTACAAACTTAATTACTCAGATTTCAGATGTTTCTTTTTATTTTTATAACATATTTGATCCATGTAACGAGCTTTGGGCCAGTGACTCCCAAGCCAGTAGGCTTTAGGGCACAAATAGTTAAAATACCCCTACGGACTTAATGACTCGGATCTCAGACGTTTTTTTTTTATACACACTTTTTTTTCTGTTTCTGTTTCTTTTCTTTTTTTTATTATTGCTTTTTAGATGCTTTCTCCAATTAAACTATAGCACTGAATATTACAAACTTTTCAAATACATCTCATGGATGTATGTTGCAATGCATGTTGATAATACCTATCAATTGAGCATATGAACATTCATTTTAGTCAGTTTTATGGAGAATTCACAAATTCAATAATTCAAAAGGAAATAAACAAAAATTAACTTGTTTCGAAATAGGTTGAGATACATCTCAAGAATGGGAATTTCTTACACAACTATCTTACACCAATTTCACCAGATTATTCAAATAAAAACACAAAAACATAAAATATTTTTTTAATTTTTTAAAAGTTTTTAAATTTTTTTAACTAAAAAAAACAAGATATTAGTCAACTATTCCCCTTCCCCAAACCTAAATGAGACATTGTCTCCAATGTCTTTAAAAGTATAAGAAGAGTTTAGAAGATAGTACCTGGTTAGCTGAAATGCTATATCTAGAAAGGAAATTAAATGTTAAGATCCAGATTTGTCCGACGTTTCTTACCACAATCATTAACAAACTATTTTATCTTGGAAATGATAGGGTCAACTTGTGGTTCAAAGGTTAAGATTTGGTCTATTAAATCCTGGGCAGTTCTGGCAGTGAAGAGGAGTTCTTTTAGAGGTTTTGACACAAATCCATTTTGCCTGGCATCATCAAGAAATACACAAACAAAATCATAAAATTCATCAGTGTTAAACAGTCCAATCTGTTTCTAGTGTATGTTCAAGTTCGCCCAAGATAACACTGTAAAAATTTCCTCCAATGTGCCCAAGCCACTTGGCAAAACAATAAAAGCATCAGCACGGTTAATCATTTCCACCAGTTGCTCAGACATACCTGGCACAATAAGTTCCTCTCCATTTGATGGTCATATAAGATTCTCCTCTGCCAAAGGTTTTGGGATGATACCTAACACTTCACTGCATTCTTCCTGTACAGCCCTTGAAACGATCCCTATTATTCCAAGATTGCCACCGCCATATACTAAGTGCATATTTCTTTCAGCTAACACTTGACCCAAATCTTGTGCTGCCACTACGTATTATGGCTTAGTACCAACACTAGTACCATAAAACACACATATGTTTTCAAGTCTTCTTCTTTAAGTTGCTTCCATTGTTTTATGTATTTCTTTCTCAAATCTGGATGCCTTTAAAAGTGCAATGATGAGTTGAATTTATAGCACCTGAAAATGGTGAGTAATAATAGCACTAGTATCTTCCAAATGACGATTATTAGCTAAATAATAAAAGAAATCGTGAAAGGTCAAAAAGTCTGGATCCTGTAGGCGAAAATAAAGATAAATACAACAGAAAATCAAATCAAAGCAATTATTAAGGCAACAGAATTGTGTACACAATACGCCACTCGCTTAGTATAAATTCATGAGAATGCGTCTCAAGAATTCATTCTTTACTCAGCCATCTCTAATGAATAAGCTTTCCTATTTGAGATTGCAAAACACCATTCCTTCTTAAATGCTCCGTTTGTGCTTTTCCCTGAAAAACTAACACACAAAATTAAAAACTCTACAACATGTATACACAAAATATGAAATAAAAATTACAACAAAATGCATGGATTGCCTCCCTGCTAGCGCTAAATTTTTCGTATTCAGCCAGACATGACTGAAATCCATCTTTCAATGAGGTTTCAGCGTGATTTTGGATGTCCGATTAAAGACAATCTCGTGAGAGTTGCTTTTGAAAGGTCTCTTCCAACGATAAAGTGGCAAAAAGAATTTTGTCTCATTCAGTACTCATGCCACCTTTTTAATCTTTGTCACTCCAGTGGTTCCTGAAAAGAAAGAAAGAAAATCAAGAGGTTTTGTATGGTGCTTGAATTTGAATGGAAGTTCCATTCTGTCAAGCTTCTGGGTGATGTCTTTGATCTGTACTCCCCAAAACAGTGATGTTTCTCCTGAATGCCAGAGATCTTCAATTTGGTCAGACAGTTGCTCCTCCATTTGCTCAGCTTCTTGCTCCATCTTTTCTTCACATACGTATTTTAGGATTTCCGCATTCAATTCTTCATCTGTCATCTATGAAATGCATGCTCTATAAGTATCAACCTGAGGATGTAAAGATGTATCTGATTTTAGGTCTTCATCCTCTATTACTGGCTCAAGTATATCTTTTTCAAACATTTGTGCAATGGAAGCTCCAAGATCTTCATTTTGAAGATGGAAAGTTTCATCCTCCCTTGTTGGTGCAGTTGGTACAAACAGCTCAGCTTCTTCATCCTCGTCAGAGTCAGAATAATAAAAATCAAATAGAGACTTCGCTGGTTTGGGTTCCTGATCTGATACCTCTTGTTTTTGATACTGCTCATCCTCTTCATTTGTTAAGGTGTCATTGTGAAACTCTGGGTACTCGAAAGCTTCATTAGTGTCATTTGCTCTGTGAGATATATAATTCAGGTTGTTTGTTAATTGTCTCACTTGATCTGTTATTCTTTGTAAGGTTGCTTCTGGTCTTCTATTTGACTCTGAAACATTTCAGCTATTGCATCCAACTTTTCGTCTTGTTTCTTGATCCAATCTTTGAGCATGTCAATCAATTAATCTTCCTCTGATGGTTCTAGTTCTTGATGAAGATCGTAGGTGGATGGTGGATAAGATGGAAATAAGTTCAGTGAAATATGCCGGTTCTTCGTACCTTGAAGAATTATGATAATTCTGCCACCCAGAATTGTAGTAATGATTAATGCTCGGGTGGTTACCATCCAGTGATAGTGGTTGGGCAGGACAACATGCCTCAGAAAATCAGACTGTTGCTTCCTAAATTAGAGTGTATCTTCACCTTTTAAAATTCGTAATTCATTTATCACCCGACTTAGATCCATGTCAACCACCTGAAAAATAAAAGAAAATAATAATTACAGATAAAAAATAAAGAAAATTAGATACAAGTAAATCAGATAAGTAAATCAGATAACTTCAAAATTAATAACTCAAGAAAAATAAGTCTCAGACAACGGCGACAAAAACTTGACCGGCGTAATCACACGCGTATAACGCAAGCGCACGTATCGTTCAAGTAGTATAAAAATATTGATCCCACGAGGACTTAATTCCTAATTTTGGTATTAATTGTTGATACTATTTATTTACAGGTATCTAATTAAAGGGAGAAGAAAATGATTGCTTTTGGTTGGTTTAATGTGGATTTTGCTGAACTAATAAATAAATAAAAATACAAAAGAAAATACTAAGGAAAATAAACAAAAGACATAAAAATCTAGGGTTGTGATTCCACACAATATTATTCTATTGATGAATTGATTATCTTATATATGTGTAATAAATTAGTTTGCTAACCTGGAACACGAAGATATGCAAAAGCCTCTTCCGATGGTCAGATGCAAATACCTAAAATAACCCAATTAATCATATTCATATGTTAATCAAGTTACCTGAATTCATTAAGTTCAAGTTCCAATTATGGATACCCCCGCCTGATATGTATATTCCTATCCTGTAAGGAAATCTATTAAAGGGTTATCTATCCTCAAGGAAGATCGTGAGCTATTGAATCTAAGGTTGAAACCTAAAATCCATTTTCCAAGTTCCTTTTAAGTTTACCACATCAATCTTATTGGTGATCAGACAACAAAAGCATTAAGCTTAAGATTCAATAAACAAACTAAAGAATTACCCAATATATAATTAAATCAATTATTAAGTATGTGAATATTGTGTTTCATCACTTCCCTAGAATAAAAATAAAATACTGGGGGTTAGGAGATCCACCTTTACTAATTCTAATTTAGAAATCCCCCTTATTATAATATAGAAATTATCAGTGATATTACCAACCGACCATACATGCGGTATCCTCATTAAGTTAGATTTTCAATTAAGTCCAACTGACCATAAAGGCGGTGTTATTATTTGTCCATAAACCAGTCATATAGGCGGTAATCATTTGTCATCTAAAGACTGGCCATATAGGCGGTGTCACATTATGTCAAATAAATAAAACCAGCCATTAAGGCGGTAATCCTTTAATTTAAATTATAATTTACTTATTATAATTAAGGGAGATTGATCTAAACTAAAATAATAAAAGCTCCACCCTTCCCCCAGCGGAAATTAACTACAAAACATAAAAGAAAAGAAATGAAACTACTACTATTACTGAAAATAAAAATACAAAATTTAAATTACAAAAAATAAATAAACAAGATGCAATCCTTAAATTCCTTACAAAAACCTAAGGAAAGCATGAGAATTACAAATGAAATGGCTTGGTATTTATAAGAAAATCTAAAGGCTTCCACCAATTTCTCCACCAATTGCTCCACCAAACATGACATCAAAAATGGCACAAAACATGGCACAAAATCTTCCACAAAACATGCAAGCATGTTTGGTTGAAGTTTGATAATTTTTAATTTTTAATTTTCTTACTTTGAAAATGATTTTAATAATTACACATAACACACTTACGGATGTTTCATCAATTTCGGTCATGAAATCTTCCGAATGCGAAATTATTTTGTTCTTCAAAGTTGTATATATTTGAGTCTTTTTTAATCTAAAACTTGAATCACCTCAATCCGATATCGGAGTAAAAATTTATGGCTAAAATACGACAATTGCGCAAAGTCAGAATTTCTGAAATTATACTTCGCCATTTCAAGTTTCCAATCTCCAATATCAAAATGTCAAGTCTCGTTTTTGCCCTTATTTGTTCCACATTTTTTCCTAAATGATTCCGTTGAGTCCCAATTTTATTTTATCAGCAAAATAAACTAAACACACATCAAAAATTTCATCAAACCAGAGAAACTAAACAAAATATTAGGTAAAAGTGGCGGTAAATAGTGATATATTTTCCGCTCATCACCTCTGCAGTTGGTAGTCTCATGTATGCTATGTTATGGACGAGACCAGACATCTGTTTTTCTGTAGGATTAGTCAGTAGGTTTTAGTCTAACCCAGGATTGGATCATTGGGTGGATGTGAAACACATTCTCAAGTATCTTAAGAGAACGAGAGATTATAAGCTTGTATATTCCGGTGAGGATATGATCCTAAGCCATGAGGAAGGATCATTTTCCACTGCCATTCATTGATCAGATGCTAGACAAATTGGCGGGACATAAGTTCTATTGCTTTCTGGATGGATATTCAGGGTACAATCAGATTACTATCGCCCCAGAAGATCAGGAGAAAACCACATTTACATGTCCCTTTGGTACTTTTGCTTTCCGCAGGATGCCATTTGGATTATGTAATGCCCCTGCCACATTTCAGCGTTGCATGATGGCCATCTTCTCAGACATGCTAGAGAAGAGTATGGAGGTTTTCATGGATGATTTTTCTGTGTTTGGAGATTCTTTTGATCATTGTTTGCAAAATCTAGAACATGTATTACAAAGGTGTGAAGATACAAATCTGATACTCAACTGGGAGAAATGCCATTTTATGGTGCAAGAAGGCATACTTCTTGGACATCGGATCTCACAAAAGGGAATCGAGGTAGACAAAGCAAAGATAGAGACAATTGAAAAACTACCTCCACCAACATCAGTCAAATGAATTCGGAGTTTTCTTGGACATGCAGGTTTTTACAGGAGAATTATCAAAGACTTTTCCAAAATTGCAAAACCTCTTTGCAATCTTCTGGAAAAAGATGTGTCTTTCAACTTCACCAAAGAATGCCATGAAGCTTTTGAGATCTTAAAACAGAAGCTGGTTTCTGCCCCCATCATAGTAGCACCAGATTGGACCCTTCCATTTGAGGTAATGTGTAATGCTAGTGATTTTGCTGCAGGTGCAGTTTTGGGACAACGTAAAGCAAAGATATTCCACACCATTTACTACTCCAGCAGAACCTTGAATGAAGCTCAACTCAACTACACAACCACTGAAAATGACTTACTTGCAGTTGTGTTCACTTTTGACAAATTTCACTCTTATCTGTTGGGTCCCAAAGTGGTGGTCTACACAGATCATTCAGCAATCAAATACTTGATCACAAAGAAATATGCCAAACCCAGATTGATCTGTTGGATACTTCTTCTGCAAGAATTCGATGTGGAGATCAGAGACAGGAAAGGAACAGAAAACCAAGTGGCAGATCATCTATCGAGACTCGAGAATGGAGAAACAGCTGGCAAAGAACTATCAATCAAAGAAACTTTTCCAGATGAACAGTTATTTGCCATAAAACAACAGGAAGTCCCTTGGTATGCTGACTATGTCAACTACATAGTATCAGGAAAATGGCCGTTGGAATGGACAACTCAGCAACGGAAGAAATTCTTCAAAGAAGTCAAACATTATGTATGGGATGAGCCGTACCTGTTCAAACGATGTGCTGATCAATTACTGAGACGATGTGTTCCACATGAAGAAGTCAACAGTGTTTTACAGCACTCTCATTCATCACCATACGACGGACACTTCAGCGGGAATAAAACTGCAGCTAAAGTTCTTCAATCAGGTTTGTTCTGGCCTACTCTTTTTAAAGATGCTCACTTGTTTGTTCTTCAATGTGACAGATGTCAGAGAATGGGGAATATTTCGAGGAGAAATGAATGACCGTTGCAAAATATTTTGGAAGTGGAGATATTCGATGTCTGGGGAATTGATTTCATGGGACCCTTTGTTCCATCATTCAGAAACCTGTACATCTTGGTTGCTGTAGACTACGTCTCAAAATGGGTTTAAGAAATTGCACTACCATCCAATGATTTAAAAGTGGTGATCAAATTCTTGAAAAAGAATATTTTCACTCGGTTTGGAACACCTTGTGCAATCATCAGTGATGGTGGCTCTCATTTCTGTAACAGATATTTTGATGCACTCCTATCCAAATACATAGTTACTCACAAGGTTGCCACAGCCTACCATCCACAGTCAAATGGGCAAGTTGAAGTTTCAAAAAGAAAAATCAAAAGAATCTTGGAGAGAACTGTTGGATCAAGAATGAGGGACTGGCCAACAAAACTAGATGATGCATTATGGGCCTATCGGACAGTTTACAAGACACCCATTGGTATGTCCCCATATCAATTGGTGTTTGGGAAAGCATGCCATCTGCCAGTTGAGCTTGAACACAAAGCATACTGGGCACTGAAGAAGTTGAATCTTGATCCACAAGCTGCAGGAAAGAAAAGACTTCACCAACTCAATGAATTGGAGGAATTTTGCCTACAAGCTTATGAGAATGCCAAATTATACAAGGAAAAGACCAAGAAATGGCATGACCTAAAAATAGTGCACAGACAATTGAAACCAAGGCAACAGGTGTTGTTGTACAACTCGAGGTTGAAACTTTTCTCTGGAAAGTTGAAATCAAGTGGTCAGGTCTATTTGTGATCACTCAGGTTTTACTATATGGAGCTGTAGAGTTACTGGATCCCAAGACCAACAACACATTCAAAGTTAACAGTCAGCGTGTCAAGCACTACTGGGGAGAACCGTTGGAGCGATAAAAAGAAAGTGTCACACTTTCAGATCCATCATTGTTGAGTTCTAATATAGGTCCCAAGATCAACAAAATCAAGCACAAAATCGCATGAATACATCAAGGAATAATGGTGGAATCATATACTCACAATGATTGGATTTGATGCAAAGAACAAGATGTGTTTTCTGCCTCCCTCCAAGCTCGGCAGTGAGCTCCTTGCACTGCAGGACTGCACGGTAATGGACTGGTTTGCCTCCTCCATGTTCGGCCATTGATGACCTCCATTGAAGCTCCAAGCTTCAAGTTTTCCAAAGATGATCCAAGCTCATAAATTCGTTTCCCTATCACCTATGTATAACCCATGTGTGTGCTTGTTGGACAAAATGACCCATAGTGTCACTATTTGCACAGATCATTGTGTTGTTGTAGCAAATTAACTATGTGACAAAGAAATTGCACTCTCATCATTTGTGATTAGATCACCATAGATATATAAATGAAGAGAGGTCGCTATGATTAGTACCTGGACTGAGAATGATATGAGACAGTATCAGTCCCCGAAGGTTTAATCATTAAATATCCCTAGCCGGAGTATTATCGAGAATGGACATCGATAATGTGGAATAGGCTAGTATTGCACTTGTGCGCGTTGTGAGGGCACAACGGCATAGTTCTCATATATATAAGTATTGGATACTTATGCAAGTGCGATAGGAGGTCGTGTTTCACCGACGGTACGGGAAACAGCTTCGCTCTGGATAGACCCCTCGGAATCCCATTGGTAATATGACTATGTGTCTATGGGAGGCCGAAATCAAGGTAGGTGTGTATGGTCTTAACCTGAGACTTACATCGCTAATACTTACGATAATCGATAGACTTTGGTCTTGGTGGTAGGGGACTTTAAACGGGTTCTGTGTACACCACTTCTGGGTTTATCAGAGAGTCGTAGTGTATTGGATGTGATGTCAAGACGGAAGTATCACTTCAGTCATATTGGAGATGATGTCACGCAGGATACGGTACTAGTGCTCTTGAGTGCTGCGCAGCCAATCAGGATATTATGACCAGGTCATGAATATCCGATTATAGAGACTATGTTACCAGACATCCGATATGTGCTTCGGACGGGGCAGACACTTATCCAGCCCCAGCCCTAGTACGTGATTATCCGATACTGGACTAATATCCACAATACAATCGTATACTACGCTTGATACAGATCTTACTATTCATTGGATGAATATCACCTGAGAATTGGGTAGACATCGTGCTTTGCTAGGAGCCGACCTTGTCTCGTAAATCGGTAGAACGTAGTACTTGGTACGTACGTGATTCGGATACTCCGACGACCCTTTTACTGCCAATGCATCCGGAGATCTCATGGGTCGCTTCCCGATAATCCACCGATGACGCACAACTCGCACTCTTGAATAATCTGGGATTATATAGAAGAGAGAAAAAATTAATCTACGATTAATTACGGAGATATTTTATCTAGGATAAAATATCGTCTAGAGAGAGATAACGATTAATTTGGAATTAATCGGTAAATTAATATATTCGATATATCAAACGAAATTAGATTTTGACGCGGAATTAAAATTAGATTTTAATTCGGGCGAACGAATTAATTTAGAATTAATTCATTAGCGACGTGAATAGTGAATTCGCTAGGCGTAATCATTTAATTACGACGCGACGGAAAAATCGTTAATTTGGAATTAACGAACCCGAGCCCGAGTGTGATTGCGAGCGCATTCGTATTTCGAATTCGAGTGCGTCGACGCAAGTCACATCAAGCGTCAAATCAATCGTCACATCAAGCGTCAAATCAAAAATCACTTTGAGTGATTGATTGATTTGATTAATGGATTGAGTGAAAGACACTCAACATGTCACTTTAATAAAGTAGATGTGACTGATGGACATGATGTGTACTTGATGGACTTTTGACTTTGGAGTGTGGAACACTCAAAGTCATTACAATTGATTTAATTTGTTTTTTTAAAAGCAAATTAAATGGTAAAAACATTTGTTAATTTTTGAAAATATATAAACAAATGTTATACCATTTTTGTAATAAGTCTTTACACAATTTTCATCTCTCTCTCTCACCATTTTCTCTCTTCCTCTCACGCAAAAATGGAACATTCTTCACTGGTTTTGAACCAGAAAAACGTGACACAAAGGGAAGCAAAGAGTGGGTTTTCATGGTGAAAATTCAAGTGCTAGCACACTTACGAGTCTTGCGAAGGTGGTAGGGAGGTTCGCCCATGAGCCGGGATCCATCGGACGAAGCTCGGAGCTCCGTTTCTCTCAGCTCAAAATTCTGATTTGGTGGACAGTGGACTGTTGCAGTGGCGTGAGCAAGGCAGTGCGTTTTTGGCCTTCATTCGTCTCCAAATCGACTCAACCGATCGATGTGAGTATTCCGCTATCTCCATTGATGTATTCATGCATGATTTTCATTGCTTGTTTGATCTTGGGACCTAGATTTTAACCAACAATGGCATCAAGAGCTTAGGTTCAAGCATGAAATTTATAGGGCTTAAAATTTGGGTAAATGTGATTTGAGCATGATTTGAATAAATTGTTTGTTTGAGTATGCTTATAACATGTTTAATTTCATTTTGGTTGGATCAATTTGACGAAAAATGATTTGGAATTATTTTCCCCAAAATGGATGTGTTGGCCGAATGTAATGTGATTTTTTGGATCTTGGATTTTTTGATTTTTGATTCATTTGATGAGTTAGAATCGATTAGGTTGACGTTAATTTGAATCGAATTGGATTGGATTTCGAATTGGACAAAAACCCCAAATTCCTTACCATGGCCGAATGTATCATTGCCCTAATGTCTTGGTAATTTTGGTTTTGTGACATTGGATGTGTATGAAATCAAATCGGATGGTGATTTAATGTCGATTGTAGGTTCGATTGGATCGAAACCGAATCGGACACAAAATCCCTCATTGGCCGAGTACTTTAAAGCATGTAAATGGGTTTGATTTTTCATTATGTGTGTTTGACATGTAATAATGAATTAAGTATGATTAATTGGACTAATTTAGTGTTTTGGAAATGTTGATTTAGTTGATTAATCGTATAATGCACTTTTGGTAATTAAATTGTGAAAATTGGATTTTTGGATTTAATTAATTGGGCCTAATTTTGGAAATTAGAATTTAAAGTTGTAATTGGGCCTATTGGGCTTGATTTATCAAGTTTGGTTTAGGCCAAATGGATTGGATCCAATTGGGCCCAAAACCTTAACCATAAAGCCCAAATGCGACTAATGAACCTTTAATGTTAATTGGGCCTAATGGGCCGAAATTGATTTCTAAGGCATTTTGGGTGATTCCACTATTGGGCTTTGGTTGCCGAAGCCCATGCCTAAAGAAATTAATTGAAGCCCATTAGACTTAAATTAAATTGACGTTGGACGTTAATCGGACTTTGAGTCTCGACGCGATTGAATTTGGAATTTAAATCATAAAAGGTTTATTAATATAAAGTGCAATATTTAATTTGGAATTGAATAGTGAATTAGTATTAAATACATGTTAAATTGGATTTAATTATGTAGTTTAATTTAATTCATGAATTCGTACTTTGAGTACTTATTCGCAAAAACGAGTTTGACTCGATCAAAATCAAATCGTTGATTGAACATTGGATGATCACTTAATTATCAGATTAATTAATTTGATTAGATTGATTGATAGCATGCTTATGTGTGTGAATACGTGGTTGTGTTGAATGAATAATGTATATCGGATGGATATTAGATGGGTGGGCAATTTTAGAAATTGTTGTAATAAATTCGATTTATTAAATTGGACCTGCGTGTCCAGCCTTTTCACCTTCGTTCTCTTGTATTCTATTGTCACCTATTCCCCTCTATGTACATGAGGTTTCTTTAGAGTGTAGTGTACGGGTAGAAGTAATACTAGTGCTAGCTTTAGTGAGAAAGGGAGAGATTTGATCTAGATCAATGTGAAAGTATCCATCCGCATATCATTATTATTTATTTTCATTATACGCTTTATTATGTATTTAGAATGCATGTTTAAGGTGTATGATTGATGAGACCTTAACAAAGATAATTAAATTGGTAGCCAATTTGCACGCGAAAATCCCTCAATATATATCATGCGTCATTTCCTTCCATTAAGTGATTCTTGCTCAAGATCGGAGATTGTCAGGGGTTGTTTTTGGCCAAAGTCAAGCCCTTGTCAGTCAAAGATGTGCTTTAATCACGAGGCTTTGTTATATATCGGTGTCGTGTCCAAGTTGTGGTTTTTTGGCCAAAGTCAAGACCACTTCTTGTCCATAGACATTGATTACGAAGCTTCCCTGTCAATGGGTCCACGCTTGACTGGGATCACTAGGTTTGTTATTGTGCCAAAGCCAGGCCTAGTTGATTCAGAGGAAAACGGGTAGGGTATATATTCGATATATAGGCATATATTAGATATATGTTTCGGACTTGGATGTCCACCTACTGGATCAAGGAGTTGGATGGGATCCAATGATCTTCGACATCTACCTGTTGATTATCATACAATTTTTTGTTGACCAAAGTCAGGATTGTATGATACTTAACGGGATCCTAGCCCACTAGGAAACACGGTTTCCCGAGTACTCCACAGGGGTTAGAGACTCGACGAAAAATAGTGGGAGGCAAGTATTGAATTTGCAACATTCGTTCGAATACTCGCTAAACACGCTCATTTATTTTACTCGTCATATTAATCAAAAGTATTAGTCGGACTAATATTTTATGTTGTTTTAAAATATAAATAGTTGGACTATATACAAACTCATTCAATATATAGTTGATTTTGTAATTGGATTATAGTAATCAATATAATTGAATAAATGATAGTTGATTTTATAATGGGATTATAGTAATCAATATTAAAATTATAGTTGATTAAATAATTGGATTATTGTAATCATTATAATAAATAGTACCTTAATAATTGATTAAATAGTTGGACTATTAAAATCAAGTAAAGAATTGAAAAGGTTGAATATTTAAAATATAATCCTTGGATTAAATGTGTTAAATGATTTAATTTTCAATTGGGAATAAATAATGGGTTACTTTAGGATAAAATAACTTATTATTACTAAACCCATAATTAAGCAATAGTAGAGCATAAAATCTTTGGAAGATTTATGTGATGATGACTTTAGTGCTTATTAATATACTTATAATAAATCTATCTTTGGATTTAAAGTATTAAAGTTTGCAATTGGGCATGTAGCACAAGGTGCACATCGTTTCGACATTCCGAAACCCAAGGCTTGGCCAAAGGTTTGTGGAACATTGAAAATGATGATTGACATATCCCAAAAGTGACTACCATTTGGATATGGAAGACACGAAGGAATTAAAGAAAGGGCGAGGCTCTGACTTTAAATATATTTGTCTAAGTTATGTTCACTACTAGTATTGAAATTAGATTTTAAATACTTAAGTGTGGTACATAAAATATATATGTATTGATGTTCAGAATCCGCTATGAGCAGGATACCGACTTCAAGCCGAGATTTCTCTGCGAATCAGAAACGGGACGAAAGTCGCTGTTTCGACCGTGGATACCTAAGTTTAGGAACTACCCTTCGGGTATGTACTTAAATTAGGAACTGTTATAATGTAACTAGTTTTGACTAGATACAATATCTCTATATCAATGTTTAATCCGTTGCGGATTTAAAACCTTTATATTCTAGAACACTAAGTGTTTTATTATAAAGACGACACTGAGATAAACACATTAGATGTAAATAACAGAATTTATATTTTGAATATAAATAAAATCTCAAACAATATAAAATGACAAATAAATAGCTCATATTGATTTGATCAATAGAGACTTATTTGTGGCATTGTTGTCTGGGACACAATTAAACGAGACTTGTATATCCACACTTTTGAAGAGTGGGTACTAGGACTGATTTGACTATTCAAATAAGGTCTACGAATCTAGTTTACTAGGTAAAGTACCTAAAATACTATTTACTAGGTAATAGTGTAAAGGCCACCGATCTGTAAGCCTTATTCATGGTGAAGTTAGTGGGCCCATATCTAGCTAGGCTAGATGTGAACATGAATATTTCGTGACCTTAACGGATGTGGCATCACGTTATGGTTATGTGTTTCTTTTGAAGAACACAAATCCGAAACTTTGAGTTTCGACACGAAGTATACAAACAGATCGGCTATAGTATTATACCGCTACGGTAAGACCGTATTGGTAAAACTTAAGCAGTAAGTTTCATACGTACATGAAAGAGTACGGTATTCTTTCACATGAGGACTCCTCCCGAAACACGTCAATTAGACGGTGGTGTCCGAACTAAAATCGAATTTTGTTGGACATGATAAGGTTTATCATGAGTCGCTTTGAGCTATTGTTTCCTTCAATAGGATATGTATTAACAGTGCAAAACTATTTAGAATAAGGTTCCATGAAAATCTGTTTGACAGTGTCATATAGGATATGAACAGGGAAGAAACGGGGTTTCTCATTCCTGATAATTTGGGTATGCCAGGCATGACGTTTGGATGATACCAAACTAAAAGACCCAAATTGGATAAGTGCCAATATAGGTTTCCTAAGGGAAAACTTAAGTATAGTACTTGTAATTCTCACATGAGAATAATGTGATTGTTGCTCACCATGCGGTTTTTCCTGAGAGGAATACCGATATGCAGTGGTCAGTGGGAGGATAGTGATACTCGATGAAAATCGGAGTAATACTATTCAAAGCACGAAGTCCTTAATGGAACACAAACAGTTCATCATGATGAATCTGTACCATTAATCTTCAAATACACAAGAAACTTCGTAGATCGGATAGAGTCAAAAACAACCTAGGGTATGGGTTTCTGATCTAACCTCATTAAGATGTCAATCTATGAAGGTATATCCACCGACTACGTTTTGAGGAAGTGATACGAGGTATTGACTCCCTGTTATGGCAAAGTGCCATGAGTCCGAAATGGATTCCATGTATAACGACTATTATGGATACTAGTTGTTGTACCACAAGGCATTGTGACTATTGGTACATTAAACGTCTTCAAGGAAGACATACATGGAAGGCAACATACAAACGTACAAAGCTGGGTTTATGACGGAAAGGTATCGTTATCAACATTGTGTTAATAACGGTTCAACCTTTTATCTGTTGCCATGGTAAATCCATTTTGAAGATGCTTGTTGATAACTGTAATTTCATTTATGAAATGTGTCAGTTACAAATCAAAATCGCTTTCCTGAAAAGGAAACCTTTTGGAGAATGTTTATAACATTCTGACGATTTTGTACAACCGAAAAACAAGGATTGCGGGTTATTCGATCCATGTTTGGATTGAAAACAAGCATAAGGTTCTTGGAACTGACGTTTTGAAATAATCATAATGGTTTATGATTTGACTCAAAACGAAATAATTCTTGTGTATATAAGGAGGTTAGTGGGAGGGCGCACTGACAGTGAAAATTCCCATAAAGCTATTGTCGAAAGCTTGGCTTTCATAGAAATTCTCCGTAGAATTCTGGGGAGTAACAACCTTTATTCAAGGAATAAAGATCTACTGGGATAGATTTGAAGTTGTTAACACTCTCTGGGAAATTGTACATTTAAAATGTACTTGTATTGGTGTCTCATACGCTTCGAGCATATGGAGTCACAATCGAGTCAATCCAAGTGATAGTCACTGGATTGAAGTTAAGAACATCTGTTAGTATCTTAGAGAACTAAAGATGTTGTCTTAAACTATGGAGAAGGAGAACTTGAAGTGACTGGGATCACTGCTACAAGTTTCCAAACAATAAATACTACGGTACTATAAAGTTTGCATAACGGGACAGTGAGCTGGAAATCTTCCGAGCAAGATAACTGTTGCCGAATAAACAACAAATGCGGATTATTGCTGCAGTGAGGCAGCAATAAAAGCCATTTGGGTTGAAAATAAATCTAATTAGATTAGATATAGTTCTGTTAGCGGCTGAGCTAGGCGTTAGCACAAGCTAAGGAATTAAAGGTCTCATCGACGATCCAGATATATACTTCTATATCATCTGATTCGTTCGGATCATACATCGTGGCGATGTGATGATCGTGTAAATCGCCGTCAGACGAAATAAAAAATCCGCTGACGAAAACCTTTCCTCAGCAATTTGAGTGAACCGTACATAGTTCGGGTGTGGGACACTTGAGTGACTGGCTATGTGCCAAGTGGGAGATTGTTGGACAAAATGACCCATAGCGTCACTATTTGCACAGATCATTGTGTTGTTGTAGCAAATTAACTATGTGACAAAGAAAATTGCACTCTCATCATTTGTGATTAGATCACCATAGATATATAAATGAAGAGAGGTCCCTATGATTAGTACCTGGACTGAGAATGATATGAGATAGTATCAGTCCCCGAAGGTTTAATCATTAAATATCCCTAGCCGGAGTATTATCGAGAATGGACATCGATAATGCGGAATAGGCTAGTATTGCACTTGTGCGCGTTGTGAGGGCACAACGGCATAGTTCTCATATATATAAGTATTGGATACTTATGCAAGTGCGATAGGAAGTCGTGTTTCACCGACGGTACGGGAAACAGCTTCGCTTTGGATAGACCCCTCGAAATCCCATTGGTAATATGACTATGTGTCTATGGGAGGCCGAAATCAAGGTAGGTGTGTATGGTCTTAACCTGAGACTTACATCGCTAATACTTACGATAATCGATAGACTTTGGTCTTGGTGGTAGGGGACTTTAAACGGGTTCTGTGTACACCACTTCTGGGTTTATCAGAGAGTCGTAGTGTATTGGATGTGATGTCAAGACGGAAGTATCACTTCAGTCATATTGGAGATGATGTCACGCAGGATACGGTACTAGTGCTCTTGAGTGCTGCGCAGCCAATCAGGATATTATGACCATGTCATGAATATCCGATTATAGAGACTATGTTACCAGACATCCGATATGTGCTTCGGACGGGGCAGACACTTATCCAGCCCCAGCCCTAGTACGTGATTATCCGATACTGGACTAATATCCACAATACAATCGTATACTACGCTTGATACAGATCTTACTATTCATTGGATGAATATCACCGGAGAATTGGGTAGACATCGTGCTTTGCTAGGAGCCGACCTTGTCTCGTAAATCGGTAGAACGTAGTACTTGGTACGTACGTGATTCGGATACTCCGATGACCCTTTTACTGCCAATGCATCCGGAGATCTCATGGGTCGCTTCCCGATAATCCACCGATGACGCACAACTCGCACTCTTGAATAATCTGGGATTATATAGAAGAGAGAAAAAATTAATCTAGGATTAATTACGGAGATATTTTTATCTAGGATAAAATATCGTCTAGAGAGAGATAACGATTAATTTGGAATTAATCGGTAAATTAATATATTCGATATATCAAACGAAATTAGATTTCGACGCGGAATTAAAATTAGATTTTAATTCGGGCGAACGAATTAATTTAGAATTAATTCATTAGCGACGTGAATAGTGAATTCGCTAGGCGTAATCATTTAATTACGACGCGACGGAAAAATCGTTAATTTGGAATTTACGAACCCGAGCCCGAGTGTGATTGCGAGCGCATTCGTATTTCGAATTCGAGTGCGGCGACGCAAGTCACATCAAGCGTCAAATCAATCGTCACATCAAGCGTCAAATCAAAAATCACTTTGAGTGATTGATTGATTTGATTAATGGATTGAGTGAAAGACACTCAACATGTCACTTTAATAAAGTAGATGTGACTTGATGGACATGATGTGTATTGATGGACTTTTGACTTTGGAGTGTGGAACACTCAAAGTCATTACAATTGATTAATTTGTTTTTTTAAAAGCAAATTAAATGGTAAAAACATTTGTTAATTTTGGAAAATATAAAAACAAATGTTATACCATTTTGTAATAAGTCTTTACACAATTTTCATCTCTCTCTCTCACCATTTTCTCTCTTCCTCTCACGCAAAAATGGAACATTTCTTCACTGTTTTGAACCAGAAAAACGTGACACTAAAGGGAAGCAAAGAGTGGGTTTTCATGGTGAAAATTCAAGTGCTAGCACACTTACGAGTCTTGCGAAGGTGGTAGGGAGGTTCGCCCATGAGCCGGATCCATCGGACGAAGCTCGGAGCTCCGTTTCTCAGCTCAAAATTCTGATTTGGTGGACAGTGGACTGTTGCAGTGGCGTGAGCAAGGCAGTACGTTTTTGGCCTTCATTCGTCTCCAAATCGACTCAACCGATCGATGTGAGTATTCCGCTATCTCCATTGATGTATTCATGCATGATTTTCATTGCTTGTTTGATCTTGGGACCTAGATTTTAACCCACAATGGCATCAAGAGCTTAGGTTCAAGCATGAATTTATAGGGCTTAAAATTTGGGTAAATGTGATTTGAGCATGATTTGAATAAATTGTTTGTTTGAGTATGCTTATAACATGTTTAATTTCATTTTGGTTGGATCATTTGACGAAAAATGATTTGGAATTATTTTCCCAAAATGGATGTGTTGGCCGAATGTAATGTGATTTTTTGGATCTTGGATTTTTTGATTTTTGATTCATTTGATGAGTTAGAATCGATTAGGTTGACGTTAATTGAATCGAATTGGATTGGATTTCGAATTGGACAAAAACCCCAAATTCCTTACCATGGCCGAATGTATCATTGCCCTAATGTCTTGGTAATTTTGGTTTTGTGACATTGGATGTGTATGAAATCAAATCGGATGGTGATTTAATGTCGATTGTAGGTTCGATTGGATCGAAACCGAATCGGACACAAAATCCCTCCTTGG
The DNA here is from genome assembly GCA_019454045.1 of Zanthoxylum bungeanum. Classification (NCBI taxonomy): domain Eukaryota; kingdom Viridiplantae; phylum Streptophyta; class Magnoliopsida; order Sapindales; family Rutaceae; genus Zanthoxylum; species Zanthoxylum bungeanum. Next base: position 96,402 of record SKCR01017125.1, read on the forward strand.
CCGAGTACTTTAAAGCATGTAAATGGGTTTGATTTTTATTATGTGTGTTTGACATGTAATAATGAATTAAGTATGATTAATTGGACTAATTTAGTGTTTTGGAAATGTTGATTTAGTTGATTAATCGTATAATGCACTTTTTGTAATTAAATTGTGAAAATTGGATTTTTGGATTTAATTAATTGGGCCTAATTTGGAAATTAGAATTTAAAGTTGTAATTGGGCCTATTGGGCTTGATTTATCAAGTTTGGTTTAGGCCAAATGGATTGGATCCAATTGGGCCCAAAACCTTAACCATAAAGCCCAAATGCGACTAATGAACCTTTAATGTTAATTGGGCCTAATGGGCCGAAATTGATTTCTAAGGCATTTTGGGTGATTCCACTATGGGCTTTGGTTGCCGAAGCCCATGCCTAAAGAAATTAATTGAAGCCCATTAGACTTAAATTAAATTGACGTTGGACGTTAATCGGACTTTGAGTCTCGACGCGATTGAATTTGGAATTTAAATCATAAAAGGTTTATTAATATAAAGTGCAATATTTAATTGGAATTGAATAGTGAATTAGTATTAAATACATGTTAAATTGGATTTAATTATGTAGTTTAATTTAATTCATGAATTCGTACTTTGAGTACTTATTCGCAAAAACGAATTCATGCATGATTTTCATTGCTTGTTTGATCTTGGGACCTAGATTTTAACCAACAGTGCTAGCACTCCTTATTCTTCTTGGATTTTCGGTCAAACCAAAATGGAAGAGAAGAAAATGGCTCCAAGCCAAGAGAGGAAGAAGAAAACGTTTTGGCTCCAAAATGCCAAAACCGTGTGCTGTAATTGTAGAGAGAGAGAAAGTGTAAAAGCTTTTTATATTTTCCAAAAATTAATTAAAGCCATTTACCACTTTTTATTTCTATTAAACAATTCATTTTACTTTTCAAAAAAGCAAAAGTCAAAAAGGCAAAAGTGCTTTTCAATCAACTATCACTATTCACATCAAGTCACTTTATTAAAGTGACAACATGTCATGTCACATCACTCAAAGTGACAAATGATTTGACAATTGATGTGACTAGCGATTTGACGCTTGATGTGACTTGCGTGCCGCGTTCGAATTCGAAATGCGAATGCCCTCGCAATCACTCTCGGGCTCGGGTTCGCTAATTCCAAATTAACGAATTTTCCGTCGCGTCGTAATTAAATGATTACGCCTTGCGAAATCACTATTCACGTCGCTAACGAATTAATTCTAAATTAATTCGTTCGCCCGAATTAAAATCTAATTTTAATTCCGCGTCAAAATCTAATTTCATATAATATATCGAATATATTATTTTATCGATTAATTCCAAATTAATCGTTCTCTCTCTTTAACGATATTTTATCCGAGATAAAATATCTCTGTAATTAATACCAGATTAATTTTCTCTCTCTTCTAATTAATCCCAGATTAATTAAGTGCGAGTTATACGTCATCGGTGAATCTTCAGGAAGCGACCCATGAGATCTCCGGATATGTTGGCAGTAAATACGGTCGTCGGACTATCCGAACACGTAAGTACCTCGTACTACGTTTATACCGATTTACAAGTCAAGGTTGGCTTCTAGAAAAGCGCCATGCCTACCCAATTCTCCAGAAATATTCTTACAGGAATATATAGATCTGTATCAAGCGTAGTATACCGTAGTATTGCGTATATCAGCCCAGCATCGGATAGTCACGTGCTAGGGCTGGGGCTGGATAAGTGTCTGCCCCGTCCGAAGCACATGTCGGATGTCTGGTAATAGTCTCTATAATCGGATATACATGACCTTGTCATAATATCCCGATGGCCGGCCAGCACTTAAGAGCACTAATACCGTATCCTGCGTGACATCATCTCCACTATGACTGGAGTGATACTTCCGTCTTGACATCACACCCAATACACTACGACTCTCTGATAAACCCAGAAGTGGTGTACGCAGAACCGGTTAAAGCCCTGTACCACCAAGACCAAAGTCTACCGATTATCGCAAGTATTAGCGATGTAAGTCTCAGGTTAAGACTATACAACCTACCTTGATTTCGGCCTCCCATAGACACAGTCATAATACCAATGGGATTCCGAGGGGTCTATCCAGAGCGAAGCTGTTTCCTGTACCATCGGTGAAACACGACCTCCTATCGCACTTGCATAAGTATCTGATACTTATATATATGAGAACTATGCCGTTGTGCCCTCACAACGCACACAAGTGCAATACTAGCCTATTCTGCATTATCGATGTCCAGTCTCGATAATACTCCGGCTAGGGATATTTAATGATTAAACCTTCGGGGACTGATACTGTCTCATATCATTCTCAGTCCAGGAACTAATCATAGGGACCTCTCTTCATTTATATATCTATGGTGATCTAATCACAAATGATGAGAGTGCAATTTCCTTGACACATAGTTAATTTGCTACAACAACCCAATGATCTGTGCAAATAGTGACGCTATGGGTCATTTTGTCCAACAATCTCCCACTTGGCACATAGCCAGTCACTCAAGTGTCCTACACCCGAACTATGTACGGTTGGCTCAAACTGCTGAGAAATGCATTCGTCAGCGGATTTGCATGATTATCATCTTGATGCGATTTATTCGATCATCACATCGCCACGATATGTGATCCGAATGAATCAGATGAGTATCTAAGTATGTATCTGGATCGTTGATCAGACCATTAATTCTTTAGCCTGTGCTGACGCCTAGCTCAGCTGCTAACAGAACTATATCTAATCTAATTATATTTGTATCGACCCAAATGACTTCTATTGCTGCTTCAGCTGCAGCAACAACCCGGATTTGTTGTTTATTCGGTAACAGTATCTTACTTGGAAGATTTCCAGCTCACTGTACCGTTATTCAAACTATATAGTACCGTTTGCGACTTTTAGTCGTCTTATCGGTTATAGGAAACTTGCTACAGTGACCCCAGTCACTTCAAGTTCTCCTACTCCATAGACTAAGACAGCATCCTTAGTTCTCTAAGATACTAACGGATGTTCTTAACATCAATCCAGTGACTATCACTCGGATCGCCCTGTTTGTGAATCCATATGCTCAAAGCGTATGATACACCAGGTCTCGTACATTTTTCAATTTACGGTTTCTAGGAGAGTATTGCGAAAGCCAAGCTTTCGCTGATATTTATTTTATGGGAATATCATTTCCAAGAAATGACGTATTATCAATATTTTATAGGACAGCCACTATCAGTGCGCTCCCACTAACCTTCTTATATATACACTAGAATTATTTTCGTTTTGAATTAAATCATACATCATTATGATTATATCAAAACGATAATTTCAAGAACCTAATGCTTGCTTCAATCCAATCATGGATCGAATAATCTGCATTATCCAAATGGATTTACCGTGGCAACAGGTAAAAGGTTGAATCGTAATCAATACAATGTTGATAACGATACCTTTCCGTTAAAGCCTAGCTTTATACGCTGGTATGTTGCCATCCATGTATGTCTTCCTAGAAGACATATATAGTACCAATAGGCACAATGCCTTTGTGGTACATCAACTAGTATCCAAACTGGTTGATATACATGGAATCCATTTCGGATTACATGACACTTTGCCATAATTAGGGAGTTGATACCTTGTATCACTTCCTCATACGTAGTCAGTTAGTATTCCTCAATAAGATAGACATCTTTATGAGGTCCGATCAGAAACCCATACCCCAGGTTGTTTTCTGACTCTATCCGACCTACGCGGTTCTTGTGTATTCGAAGATTTATGGTAATAGTCTCATCCTGGATGAACTATTCATGTTCCATTAAGATTCAGTGCCTTGAACAGTATTACTCCGATTTCCATCGAGTTATACTATCCTCCCACTTCCTACTGCATATCGGTATTCCTTTCAGGAAAACCGTATGGTGAGTCACAATCTAATTGTTCTCTTGTGAGATGTATAAGTACAATACTTATGGTATCCCTAGGATAACCTACATTTGGCACTTATCCTATTTGGGTTTTAGTTTGGTATCATCCAAACATATGCCTAGCATACCCAATTATCAGGAATGAGAAACTCGGTTTCTTTCCCGTTCATATCTAATATGATATC